>JAHHFK020001222.1:0-79179 GCA_024533555.2 Aedes koreicus | reverse complement strand
TGAGCGGAGTTATCCGTGAGCTCAAGGACGGCAAGTCCAGAGACGGCTTGTCGAGAAGCAGTCCATCGGTCTGCGCCCTGGAAGCGCCCAGATGCTCACCCAAACACCACATCGCCCTCTGGGAATTAAGGAAAGACCATCGACTGGAGGTTGGCCCAAAACGGGGAAAAATGGCGGAACATACTGTGGTCAGTGAAACGAAAGTTAATTGATTGGATCTAACGAAAACGGTGGGTTCGGCGACCGGTGGATTGTGCATTCCGCCCGGTACTCGACGAAACATGCAAGAACGGTGGCGGAAACATCATGGTGTGGGGATGCTTTTCATGGTACGGAGTCGGTCCAATCTTCTGGATTAAGAAGATAATGGACCAATATCTCTACGCCAAGATTATGCAAACCGTTATGCTACCTCATGCGGAGGCGAATGCCGTTGAAATGGCAGATCGTAAAAACGTTAGTAAAAACCCTCCAAATCGAAACCAAACAAGGAGGAACCTTGGTCCGGAATCCAGAAGGCTTGGTATGCGATTCCAGTCAGCACATGCAGAGTCAATGTGCGGAGTCAATGCCAATGGAGAGTGCGGTGGTAATCCGGAACAAAGGATACCAAATACTGATGATAGACGTTGAGAGAACCGGTTTTATGAATGAATTTGTGACTGGTAATATTTTATTGTTGCGTTTTTCAACATACGAAGGGGCAAGACACTGAGCAATCCTGAGTAACTCTGAGCAATTATGAGCATCTCTTATTCACTGGATTCATATTGTGCTATTCAACATTCCTACCTTTTGTAAAGCTTGGTTTTGACAGTGAAATTGCATAATCAAAACAAGAAAGTCCTGTCGTGATGAATTACCGTAACAACGTTGTGGTAATCCTCACCCGCTAGTCATTAAATTAATATGTAATTAATAATAATTTGTGTAGATTGCGTTGTTTTTAGCTTGGTTGCATTAGCCTGGGACAAAATTTAAATTCCAGTTCCCTAATGATTTCCGGAAGCCTTTTGGACCCTGTAATAACTGTGCAAAATTTCAGTTCGTTTGGTGAAACTATATTTTAGCGCTAGTGGTTTTAATTTTACATAGGATTTTCCATGGGAAAACTTACTCTTACAGATAAAAATCTGGCAAGGTGATCCATTGTCCTTGAAAAATAAATCAATACACTCATTTCCTGGGAAATTTTTCAAGGAAACTTTTCTACCAAGACCGCAAAGCGATTCGACGCTTGTGGAAAAAGTTATTAAGTTGAAACTGATTGTTATCCAATCGAACGGTTCATTGAACTGTTTTCTCTTGCAGCACTGCCACCTGCAACCTGCTGCTGGCTGCGCGAAGCAACCACTGTGTTTTGTTTATGTTCACTCAGCATGGAGGAACTGTGATGCTAGAAAAAACAGTCCAATGAGCCGTTCGATTGGATAGCAATCAGTTTCAGCTTAATAACTTTTTCCACAAGCGTCGGATCGCTTTGCGGTCTTCTAAGAAAAGTTTCTTTGAAAAATTTCCCAGCAAGTTTAGGGAATGATTTATTTTTAGAGAACAACGGGTCACCTCGCCAGATATTTCTTTGAAAAGGTAAGTTTTCCCATACAAAATACTATGGAAAATTAAAACTGCGAGCGCTAAAATATAGTTTCACCGATCGAGTTGAAATTTTGCACAGTTATTATAGAAACCAAAAGGCTCCCAAAAATCAATAGGGAAAGAAAATAATTTTGTTTCATATATCCGTGTCCCAGGCTACTGTGCATTCTAATTCTATCACCGTAGAGGGATTCAATTGAAATTCAGAAATGCTTGAAAAATGCTGGATCTAATGGATGAAGCAAATAACATTTCTAAATGATAATAATTATATGTTGAATCATCAGAAGCAATTAAATCCATTCAGTCTTGCCGCTTGGGAGTTCTCACTCTGAAACCATCTCCCACAATAATGACCCCAAAATGTCACCCAAAAAACGCGCAGATAACATCATTCCAGCAGTTGCACACCGACCCAATCCGATTACAGCGTGCTAACTCGATTCCAGCAAACTCCGCGTACTTCAACGCCTTCCCTGGGACCGGACGTCGTCACTTCTGAGTAAACCTGCGCAAATAAAAAAAAATGAAACAACACTTTTAAACAATTTTTTCCTGCTTTTTTTTTTGTTTTACCCACATGTCAACACTTTTGCCCCGCTGGCTTTTCGGCATTGTTCATTTACCTACCGACCTGCTCTACACCTTTATCTCGAGTACGCGAGCACGGTTGATTTTTAACATGTTAATTTCGCTCTTACTCGCTTATTCACTTGTTTTGCGGTTGTTGTTTTCCCTCCCCGCCCTTCGTTCCCCCCCCCCCCTCGATCAGCAACGTGTGATGATGTTGTGTATTCATTTAACGCAATGTTTAGATCTAAATCGCTCACCTCTCGTCGTCGTCGTCGTCGTCGTCGTCATCTTCATCGGTTGGTTTGGAAGGCATCAGCACGTTTGACGATAGACGGAGACTCAGGGGGATGACTTGGCGCTTTCTTGAATTGCTCGCCACTGTCTGTCTGCTGCCGCCCCCGGGGTTCAAGTGGCCTCTTCCACCCAAGGACCGGGACCAGTCGAGTGGTTGCCAGTCAGAAGCAGGGAAAAACAAAAGAGCTTTGTTCAAACCAAACTCAAACTGTGCAATGTTTTGATGTTTAACTCCGTTACGGATTAGATGGCAACTTTTTCTCCACACTCGGTGGGACCGACCATGACCGTGCACAAAGTACGAGTTCCAATGGCGTGTTCACCGCACTGGAAACAAATCCGGTGAAAGGTATTATGAATGCAATCGGAATTCCACTGAGAGCAGCACAAAAGTGATTGCACGTCCCTTCTTCCCATCGGAGGGCCCTTTGGTCCTGTTCGGCCATCTTATCTGTCAGCTAGAAGGACATCACCATTCCAGTGTGCATTCTCGGCACCAACGAGGGACCACAATCAACTCACTTGACTGAGCAATTTGCCTTATAGCTTTCCCGCGCTGGTCTGTCTGCTCGAATCGGAATTATTCCCTTTTCAGCCTTCCGGACTAGAATCGAATCCAAATCGAAGCTGATTTCCCAGGTTCATAAAAATTTTCACCCAGCACAAAAAGCTCATATAATTCACTCTTGAAAATAGAATCCCACTCGTGCCGAATCAGTCTGCACACTTTCTCCGTCACTCGATGACGATCTTCCGCAAGGACGCACAGGGCACAGGTTGCTGTTGAACCGCACTGCCGAAGCACAATAGATTGAGATTGAAGATTTTATCCAACCCAGCCCAGAACGAAACTCATGTATATTTCATCAGCTCAACAACCGAGGCCGAGAGGTGCCTGATGCCACCTCAATTTACTGTCTGTGTGTTGTCGTCGAGTGGCATTTTCTGGCTGCCCCCTGATCCAGAAAAAAAAAAACCGATTGTCGTTTCCATCCATTCGATTATCCTCAACGGAGGACACCTTCCTCCCCGATCGTCCTCCCACCGATGGACTTGGCACAGCCAAGATGGGCGAAAAGGTGGCAAAATCGATTTCCAACTATTGTTCGTGTACAGAAGTCGTCAGCCAGCCAGTGGGAGGTGGAAAGCATAAGTTTTTCGCAAGAGTACAAGCTAGTCGACACGGGGAAAGAACTTTTTCTCTAGCAGTTTGTGCTCGTTCAGGTTCTGTTTCTTTTTTTTTTCTTGGCTCCCTGGCCGGCACCGGTCGCCTTTTCCGTCAGACTTTCGCTTTAGAACATTTATGTAGCCGTTTTGATTTCAGGAACAGATGTTTCCAGATTTTCGCAGGGTGGTTTTTCATGGGGCCTTGGCGTTTAAAATTGTCAATGTTTGACTGCAAATATCTGAGAAATAAAGAAAATAAATATTGGTTATTGATTTGAAATCTGAATCCCGGAGTACTAGAATGATTTTAGACAATGGTTTCTGTTTACTGCTTGTTTCGATACCGTAGCAACCTGATTGTTTACCAGTAGCAGTTTCAGTGCAACTTCAAGCTTACACCAAAGCGGACGTTCTTTTATTAACTCAAAATTGATTATGAGCCCAAAACGTGACCATATTTTGAAGTAAAGATTGTTTCTATTTCTTAAAATAAGTTAGTTCGTTGAAATCCCCCCATAATTCTGAGGAATGTGGGCGCATCGAATTCAAACGGTTCAGGCGTTGCACAGTGGGAAAAATGGGACCCAAAATCACAACTAATTAAAGGCCGCTGGATAAGTGCCCTGTAAAACAGCTTATCTTATGTTAAAACTATAAGGGACAGCCCAATGGGGTTGTACGCAAAGTTGACGTAGGACTACGGAGCAATTTGTAATGAATCTTATTATTATTATTTTTAATTGCCTGTATTAGAATAGAGGCTGCATTGATCGATTGGATCAAGAATCCTTTCCGGAAATCAGTGTATAACACACGACCGGTTTATGTAGACAAAGTTAAACCGTTTGATGCATTCTCTGGTTCAACATGTTAGATTAGTTTCGTTTGTTTTGTAGAGCAACATTGAAACGTAGGTGCTGTTCTAATGGAACGTTGGATCGGCAAAGATAAGTAAGTATGGTAGAAAATTCTATGATTTGCTCTTTACAAATCATTCGGCGGTGCTAGACTGCATTTAAATGTTGGTATGATGAAGCGGCAAGGGCTGTGCTGGCAGTGGTGATTGTGTTGATATGATCGACTAGCTGGAGACCATTATCCTTATCGCGTTATTGATTGTTGAAAGTCTGTTTGGGAATTCAAAGTCAATTATTAATGATATTGTTGATCATTGACTTGACAGTTCCAACTGATTGAAGCAACAATATCAAAAATCTATCGAGAAATGATAAAGTTATTAGCGTTCAAAATGTTTCAAATATTCGTGATAGTCGCTATTTTTCAAATTTTCATTTGACCTCTACCCTAGCCGATGGACGTAGTCTAGGTGAAAATATCGTGGGTGTTCGTAGACCAGCCTTAGAGAGTAAGTATGTGAGAAAATTCTATTGTACACTCTTTAGAAAGCATTTGGTGGCTCTGAAAAGGGCCGTGTGGTTTGAATGATGATACGGACACGGTCGTATTTGCTACAATGGTTGAGAGGGTCCGGATCTTTATGGCATGAAAGATAGTTGAAGACCGGTACATAATAAAGTACACACAAGTTTTCCTTAAAGAATATGTAACTGTATAAAAATCATTATGTTAATTGGTCATCAATTGAAACGATAATTTTGTTGCAGGAACTCAATAAACCCTTAATAACTTCTCCAAATGTTTAAGGTCGACTTTAAACTCATGCTATTATTTTAAACAACTTAAAGATTTATTCGCTCCGATTGCTGCTCTAATACTTTGCAGCCATATTCTGCGACATTTCACATCCTCTTTCAAACACTTTCTCAAAACAATTTGATTCCTATTGCAAGGTAGGGACTCTATCCAATGCACTAAAACGAACAGAAACACGTTCAAGCACTGATTGGATTTCGAAGAGAACGTTACAACTTGTTATAATAAATGTATGTCTGTAATAGGGAAATCATAACCTGCCAGCAACCGGCGGCCTGCGATTGCAAAAGGTAAAGAAACTTTAAACAACCCTGAGTTATTTTCTATACCGAAACATGATTTTAAGAAATATTTGGTATTTATCGAACAGAAATTGTACGAAATTCAGGATCGGCCTGGATTTACGAATTAGGTAGGTGTCATGCGGATACAATGAGCAAACTCTTATAATAATTCAGTATAACACTCTTTCAAAATCAGAATAGTAGCCCTCAAGAGACATATCAATATGAAGGGCGAACACGAAATTATTGCGACACATTCAACAGGGCATAACTTGTTTACCATTGGGTAAAAATCAACCAAATTTTGCACACTTTCTCATTGATGTGTATTGTTTACATGCTGTCAAACTCGAAGTCTTGTTTTTCGATTCAACCAAAATGGAGGTGAACCAACGCGAGTCGAGAGAACAAATTCTTTCCAAACACCTGGAATTTCCTGACCTGTCGCACCGGCAGTTGGGAAAAATGTTGAACATTCACCATTCAACCGTCTCCAGAGTGTTGAAGCGGTTCTAGGAGCGGTTGACGTTGGACCACGGCAAAGGAGCTGGAAGAAAACCGGGACCGGAGAACAAAAAGACGGAGGGAAAGGTGAAGCGGATGATTAAAGCAAATCCCAACGTCTCAAGCCGTGATTTGGCTAAAAAGATCGGCATGTCGCAGAGCTACGTCCAGAATGCAAAGAAGAGAGCTGGACTACATACATACAAGGTACAGAACTTCCCAAACCGCGATGAGCGGCAACAATCGACGGCTAAAACTCGGGCACGGAAGCTCTACGAGAAGATGCTGACAAAATATGGCTGCTGTGTGATGGACGACGAAACGTATATAAAAGCCGATTTTAAGCAAATTCCGGGGTTGGAGTTTTTCACCGGCAAGAGCAAGTTCTATGTGGACGACAAATTTAAGAAGAAGAAAATGTCGAAGTTCGCCTCCAAATATCTCATTTGGCAGGCCATCTGCTCTTGCGGACTGAGGAGTGAGCCTTTCGTGACAAAGGGCACAGTAAATGGCGAGATCTACAAATCTGAGTGCCTCGAGAAGCGCCTTTTGCCGTTCTTGCAGCAGCACGACGAAGCTCCGCTATTTTGGCCAGATTTGGCATCATGCCACTATTCTAAAAGTGTCCTGGAGTGGTATGAGGCCAATTCTGTCCATTTTGTTCCAAAGGACATGAATCCGCCAAACTGTCCGGAGCTGCGCCCGGTGGAGCAGTACTGGGCAATGATGAAGCGGGAACTTCGGAAGAGCAAGAAGACAGTCAAAGACGAGAAGGACATGTTAAGAAAATGGAAAAAAAAAACTGAGAAACTGGTACCGGATGACACTGTAAAGACTTTGATGGAGGGCATCAAGCGAAAATGCGTTCAATTTTACACTCAAGGCTCCATCGATTAACTTTTCTTTTGATTTTTGAAATAAATATATGTATAAAACTACCCTAAAATTTTGGTTTGATTCTAAACATTATAAGAAAATTGGCATGACATTTTCGGTGTCGCAATAATTTCGTGTTCGCCCTTTAATCATCAAATACATATATATCATCTACATATATATCGATATAATCTACAAATATATCAATATCATGACCATATACATCTTTATATTTATCTATATCATCTTCATATATATATATATCGAAATCATCTATATATATATATCTATACATATAGATGTACCCTTCCCGCTCATCTTCCCATCCTTAAAATTGTTATTCCTATTAACCTAGAGACGGCCGCGAGTAATTGGTTCTATCCTTCTAACTTTAGTTTTAAGATAACTGATGTATATAAATATGGAAACTTGACTCTGTAAAGTTGATTCGATTGAGCCTGTACAAATAAATGATTTATAAAAAAAAATATACATGTACCTCATATGGTGATATTACTACCAACTGGATCATACATGTTTCCCTCCTAATTTGATAAATTTGCCACGAGCACACGACTGCATAAAAAAATTATTGGCCATCCAGCCACTGCTCGCCCGCGTACCCTCCTGCAGGGTACTTGCAACCGCCAGCTGCCAGAGCAGTACTGGCACATTTCCACTCTGTACGGCTCCATGGCTGCCGAGCGAATGAAGTAAAATTGAAGGTGTCCCTGTTTTACATCGTGCACTGCTGCATGTGAGACGTTCCTTACTTAAATTTGAAGTCTGTGATGGGAAAGTTCTGTGCATTTAGTATATTTACTCTGAAAAATCGGCATTATAAGACATCACCTTATATTTGCGTTAATTTCAATAGTTGAATGTTAACAATCAATAGTTTTAAATATTGAAATCGAAGCGTAGAAAATGTCCCGATCGATTGGTGAAAACATTTTGGAAATCAATCGTGGAATGACTTAGTTATTAACGTTCAAAACCTATATATTTTTCGTGACGCTCCAAATTTTCGTAATTCGAACGTGTACCCCAGTATTGAAAACACAGACGTAGTCCTACGTCAAAATTGGATAATATTTTGGAGAAATTTTGAAGGATTATAACAACGGAAATTAGGTTAGTCCTTTAAGATAAAAGTAACGAGAGTACTAAAATAGCTGCTACCTTGACTGCTTTGCAACTTCACTTCAAATTTTTGAAGACACGAATCTATGAAACCAGGAAAAGTTCAAATAAAACTTTACCGAAGTTCAGATAGAACAACACCCAACATTATAAACTTCACAACATTTTGGTGGATTTTTTAGAATAATTCATGAAAAACTTCAGAGAAGTTACTACAAATTGTCAGTTAAATTCTAAAATGTATAGAATTTTGAAGATGTTTAGAGGAAATTTCGAAGAAAGTCAAGCAAGAGCAGACTTCAAAGAGACTTCCAAAAAAGTTTAAAATGGTCAGAAAAATTTTACTTCATGGAAGTTTTGAAATGATAATTTGAATAATTCCACACAAATTTCAGAAAAATTCATAAAGTTCTTCAGAGAGGTTCAGTTTAGAGAGATTTAATTAAGAGATGTTCAGTTCAGAGAGAACTTCATAGAAGTTCAAATTAAATTTCAGAGAAAGTCCGAGAGAAGTACAGCGAAAACATCAGGTACAAATTCAGAAAAATCGTCTGAGAAGCTAAGAGGTAACATCAAAAAATATGTTCAAAGAAGGTCATAGAAATCATCAGTCAGACCCAGAGAAAACTTCCAAAAAGTTCAAAAGGAAGTTCTGATCCGATTATTGAATGATCAAAGAAAACCTCACAAAAAATTCTTATCAAGCTTTGCCAAATACCAGAGATACGATTGATAAAGTTCATAAACAACAAGATCGAGAAGTTTTACTGTTTACAAGACGATATTGCCTTCATTGAATTCTTCAGACATTTTCTCAATAGTAGATCCCAAATGGGTTGAATATTATAAGTGAAAATATGATAAATATAGGATTAATCAATTATCATTTCAAAATTAAGGGAAAATCGGGCAAAACGAGCCATTTCCCGAAGTCTGCATAAGTCATTCGATTTTTCAGACATTTTCATTACATAGTAGTACATTTGATTTGATTCTAATGCGCAGCTATTCCAAAAATCGCATTTTATCTATTGATTCTTCCAGTATGTAGGGAAAAGCGGGTAAAATAGACAATAACTGATGTTTACACAAGACGACATACTCTTCATTCAGTTCCTCGAACAGTTCCACAATAGTGTATTGCATTTTAAATTCGCCGATTCTAATTCGCCCAAATTTCCAGAACCACATGGTATATCTAGTACTTTCAGCATGTGGGGAATATCAGGCAAAATGGACAGTTCCTGACGTTTTTACAAGACAATATTACCTCCATTGGATTCTCCAGACATTTCCACAATAGTACAGCACAAATGGATGCAATATTATCAGAGCTAATATGATAAATGTATGATTATTCAATTTTTCTTCTGAAATAAGGGGAAAATCGAGCAAAATGAACCACTTCCCGGGGTCTGCTCAAGATGAAATTTTCACCATTCAATTTTTCGCATTTTTTTACATAAGATAAGCTGTTTTACAGGGCACTTATCTAGCGGCCTTTAATTAGTTGTGATTTTGGGTCCCATTTTTCCCACTGTGCGTTGTAGGACGAATACGGCTAGAGGCAGCCAAATTTCACGACAAAAATCGATAACTCGAAAACCATTAACTTTAGGTGAAAGATTTAATCTTTAAAAAAATATCTATCTCTTGGTTTGAGTGGTGACTAGGGTGGTCCGTTTATGTTCGTAATAAAAAAATTAACTTTTTATTCTTATGATTTGGAGGAATTGTAGATAATTTAATTTAGTGATACTTTGCTGACAAAACCTAACTTCTATCTCATCTACGTTTCATTTCAAAATAGTTTTTCTATCTGTCCTTAGGGTGAGGCTTAAAAAAAAAACAGTTGTTTGCTCTAATTTTTTTTATTTCATTTTGAATTTGAAAACTTTGATCAGATGACTTTTAGGACATAAAAGGACGCACAATTTGAAGATACCAGTTAGTTGCTAATTATTGTGTAAAAAAAAGTTATAGAGGTTGACGTGTAAAAAAAATATGTTTTTTCAAGATATCTTACTCACTTATTCGCAAATATTTGCAAACACCAATTACGTGAACTGAAAGTAAAAACTTCCATCTACAAGACCTATGTTAAATCATTTGTCCCATCCTGTCCCCTTGTGGAGCAAAACTCATTTTAATATTGGTCGCTTTGCATTATTCTGCATAACTTTCGATCAGCAGCATCAACAATTACCATCAAAGTGCCTAACAACCTGAGATTTTTATGAAAATGTTTATATACTTATGTATACCCATCTCCATTTATGTATTAACATTTATATCACAGACAAACAGACATAACACATCGAAAATTGTGCACTACAAATCATCGTCACTAACACACCCGCGCCATCTGTTGAACACACTGTGATGGGTGATAAAGCTGAACAGATGAGGGTACTGTGCTAACGTCAAACATAAGGGAATCCACTATGTGCGCCATCTGTGACGATACTGCCAACTGAGAAAGATTTGAATTGACCGTTTAAGGTGTAATCGTTGAAGAAACTGCAAGTGTTATGTCTGTTCATCTGTGTTGACATATTTAAATTTGCTTACTAAAATTTATTTAGTTATATAAAATACACAACTGCAAATTTAAATGTATTATTTCGCGTTCCGACAAAATTTCACAGAAACCCAAGGGAAAAACTCCCAGACCCGCAAAAGCAACCCCAACCCATAAAATTTGGGCAAACCCCAAAAAATTCTTCAACGATTACACACCAAACACACAAATCAAAAATGTCTTAGTCTCTTCTCAGAGGCTATTGAGTTATAATCCTCAACAATCAACGTAAATTTGGACTTACCAACAAACTTAAACTGTCGTGAGCAGCACGGTTGCATCAACCGCAAGAATATCGTTGCGCCTATACAAGAGCAGTGAGGACATGAGAAATAGAGAAAATTAGAGAAGAGAGAAAGAAAGAGAAGAGATAAAACGAGAAACGTCAAACGCTTGTACAGTCTGATGTTTGATTTTTCTAAGTATTTCTGCTTCGGTAGTTGTTGTTTCGAGGGGCAGATCGAAATTCGGATACCGGGTCTTGAGAAGCACAACTCAGTTTTCTCTGTTTAGTGCAACTTTTAACTGTAAGTTTAATTGGGATTAATATTTGTTAACATTTTTCAGGTTATGCTACTTACACTATCGGTATGCTCTCTTGTGCTACCGATCTGCTCAGAACCTAATGTTAGTGGTGTAGCGTAGGAACTGCAACAAATTTTAGGTTTTTACAATTATTTCGTAGTTTAGATATTTAACTTACTATTTTGTGTAAATTTTAATTAGAAAACAAATTCACCGCTAGGGTAACCAATTCAACTTTGTTTAAATAAATGTGGAAATTAATTGTGGATGTGAACTAATCTTATTCAGTAAACTATCAATTGTGTATTCTTCTTTTGCCTCGGAAGTCAGCTTGTTTTCCTTCTCATCGCTGACACCAGTCACCCATTCTTGACGTCCGTGATTGTAGTGCAGCTGAGGCGTGAACGAAGAATGTCAAACTGAGGCAGTGCGCCCAGCGGCAACAGTAGTTGATTTGTTTTGATTCTATATCAAACAGAAGCTGGCTCTCAAATTGCGAAGTGAATCAAACATCAAATATATTCGTATAGAATGTCCAGATTTATTAGGTGGTAGGCTCCCACTAGTGCGTGAAGTGCTGTGTTACTTTTTTTACGTCCATCGCACTTTGAAAAACAATACTAGGATAAGTGCGAGAATTGCAGTGAGAAAAGCCACTACTATTTTTTGGAATAAAACGTGCATTCCACTAGCACAAGAGATAAAATCTATCATCAAAATTGAAAAACTTTATGTGCAGTGGAGGTCTTTCTAAAACTCAAAAACATCAAAGTGAAATGGAAAAGTTTATGTCAAATTTAGATCTAATTGATGATTTGGCTGTGCAGGATGCCATCCCCAAAATGCGGAATATTAGTAAGCGCACTAAAAATGGCTCTGTGAAGAACGAACTCGAGGAAGATATTTGTTTCCTCGAAGATCAACGAAATTTACGTCAGGCAGTTGGACAGGACACAAATCTTCAAAAAGTTCACAAGAAGATAGAGAAATGCCCCTGAGGGCAGTTTATTATCGCAAGCGACCTAAATGCAAAACACGAAACCTGGGGGAACACTCGGCGTAACCGGAACGGAATAGTTGGGATACTCCCAACTGGATGAGTAGATCCGGGGCCCATTCAACAATCGACATCTTCCTCACCAACATGGGGGGAACAACATCGCCCAGCCGGTAGTACACCAGGAGCTCAGCTCTGACCACTATCCTGTGGTGGGCGAAGTTGGCTCCTCGGTCAACCGGCATCAACTCACCAGACGGAACTACCATCTCGCCAAATGGGAGAGGTTCCGACAACACGTAGACGACAACATCGATTTCAACATGCATTTTGAGTCGGTTGATGACATCGAACGGCAGCTGCAGAGCATCGAGCAAGCGATCTCCCAGGCCCGGGAGCAACATGTCCCAGTGATAGATCAGGTGAGCGAATTTGTACCCATTTAAAGGCAATATCAGCGAACTGGTTTGCCAACGCTAAACAGTCACTGTAATCAAGTGACGAACATTATTAAAACCAGAATGGTGGACCTAATGAATAACAATTTTGCCGACAAGATCCGCTCTCTCCCATACTGTGCTAAGCCATTCTGGAAGTTGACAAACATTTTGAAAATTAAGCCCATTCCACCGTTGATCCCACCAGACGGCAATGGTTCTAAGGATCGCTTGATAACTCCTGCAGAAAAGGATGCTAAGATAAGTCAACACTTCGTCAGCTCCCACAATCTCGAACAGAACGTCTTCAGTCCACACGAAGCTGCCGTTAGCGCGCTTATTACTAACATCCATATAAGCCCTAACGACTTCACAGAGGAGTTGGAGATCTCAGTTGACGAATTGTTAACTTATATCAAAGGTTCAAAGAACATGAAGGCCCCAGGTTTCGATAACATCATGAACTTGAAGCTCAAGTAATTGAGCACCCAGGTCAACGTTCATCTGGCGTTGACATTCAACCAGTGCCTTCGACTTGGCTACTTCCCCTCTTGTTGGAAGTCAGCCAAAGTCATCCCCATCCAGAAACCTGGGAAAGATCCTTCGTGTTCCAAGAGCTATAGGCCCATCAGCCTTCCTCTCTAGGAGTATCGAAACTGTTTGAGAAAGCGATCCACTGTCGGCTTCTCTCGTCTGCCGTCGAGCTGAACATCTTGCTCGACGAGCAGTTTGGGTTCCGACGTGGTCGCTCAACAGTGCACCAACTTAACCGAGTAACCAACATCCTCAGGCGGAACAAGTCTGTTGCGAAATCATCTGCCATGGCACTTCTGGATATCGAGAAGGCCATCGATAACGTGTGGCACGTTGGTCTGGTGTTTAAGCTAAAAAGATACAATCTTCCTATCTTCCTGGTGAAGATAATTAAAAACTACCTATAGGACAGCACATTCCGTGTTTCGCTGAAAGGTGCAGTTTCCGGTGCACAGGAGATCCACTTCTGTTTAACCTTTTCACCTCGGACATACACCCGCTCCCTGAAAATTGATCTCTGTCGATGTTCGCCGATGAGACATCAGTCGTTCACAATGGTAGGGTAACAAGAGTGCTTACCGCGAAACTGCAGCGAAGCCCCAGGAGAATACTTCACCGAATAGAAGATCTATATCAACGCGGCGAAGACCCAGGTCATCCTCTTCCCATACTCCAATTCTCCCAGACTTGTTCCACCTGAGGATTGTAAAATTAGCCTAAACAACACAACGATGGAATGGGCCAAATCAGCTGTCTATCTTGGCGTCACCATAGACAGCAAACTTATTTTCAGGGAGCAGGTTGACAAAACTGTCACAAAGTGTAACATTCTGTTGAAGCTCCTGTACCCATTGATCAACAGAAGGTCCACATCATCTCTGAAAAACAAGCTTGCTGTCTACAAGCAAAACATAATTCCAGTCATCGAATACGGCATGCCAGTCTGGGAAAGTTGCGCAAAAACACATAACCTGAAGCTTCAGCGGACACCCCCGGAGGACAAGAACATCTGAGGTCCACCGTCTGGCCGAGATAAAAATGCTGGATGATCGCTTTAGTGAGTCTATCAATCGGTACAGGGCACGCTGCCTGACATCGGATCACCAGAACCCACCCCTTCTTCTTCTTCTTCTTCTTCTTCTTCAGCATTTCAAGCTTATTGCTTTCACAATTAGCTTATTGCTTGCTCTCAACTTAGTTGTTGTTGTTGTTGTTGTTGTTTATTAATGACACTTTACATCCATCGGATGCATTCATGTCAGTTTCAATTGTTCAAAGTGTAGCAGAGTGTACAATATGAGTTAAGTGGTGTTGTTTATAATCAATAGGATAAAATTTCACTAAGCTTTTTTCCTTTGGTTGGGGCTTCTCCATATGGTTCGCCCTCGTTGGCACTTTCTCTTGTTTTTTTCTGGTTTCTTCAATTTTCAAATATTCTTCAAACACTTGCAATATCTTCCTCCTTATGGCTTTCATCATGTTCTTTAAATTTATCACTATCTTTATTTGCGACAGGTTTCTTTCCTTCGTTTCCTTCTATTTTCTTCAACATGTTCTGTTTCTTTTCCGTCGTCTTCTTCTCCATCATGTTTTTCTTCGTTTCTTCCCTCTCCTTCCTCTTCCTTTCCATCTTACTCTTCTTCGGTTTCTTCCATTGCATTATCTTCCTCTTCATCATCTTTTTCTCGGTTATCTTCCTCTGCGCCATCTTGTTTTCCTCTGCGCCATCTTCTTCTCCGTCATCATCATCTTTGTCATGTTTTTCTTTGTTTACTTCCTTTTTATCATCTTCCGTTCCGTTATGCTTTCCTTTGTTTTCTTCCTTCTCATTATCTTCCTCCCGATCATTTTCTTCTCTTCGTCATCTTTCTCTCCTTAATTTTCTTCTTCATCATGTGTGTTCTATTCCTTTTCATTATCTTCATCTCCATTGTCTTCTTCTTTTTAATCTTCCTCTCCACCGTCTTCTTTTCCGTCATGCTTTTCTCCGTCTTCTTCCTCCCATCATCTTCCTTTTCAACATTTTTTCCTCCATTATGCTATTTCACGACTTCTTCCTCGCAATGTCTTCCTTTTTCGTTCCTTTTGATGTTCATGTTCACTTCTACTTTTCCTTCCTATCGTTGGGATTCTTAAAATTCGCTTCTGTCTTTGTTTTTCATAGAGCATTTCTCTGCCAAATGAGCAAATGACTGAACTCGACCCTCTCCGATTTGGATGAAACTTTGCACATGTCTTCGGAATTGGTGACGATGGATTTTCCGCCGGTTAAGGGAATTTTTCGACTCAAGACAAATGTTTCAAAAGGGCGTATGCGTTTTGTCATGCGTATTTTTCAAAAAATCATAACTCGAAAACCGTTGGTTGTAATAAAATTGCGTCTGAAAAGAAGTTGCAGTTAATTAATTTGACTTTATGAAAAAAATATGTACACTGTAAAAAAAAAAATTTCCTTAAAAAAAAGTCAAAAATAAAACTTAAAAATCAATTAGCAAATCTGTCCAACGTACGATTTTTATAGTTTTTATTTCAAAAAGGATTTGAGTCATAAGAAAAAGATTAAAAGTTGTTTTACGATGGAGCAACTTAAGATAAAAAAGTTCTCACAAGTAAGAAAAATTCAATTTTATTCTAATTTGTTGTTTTTGCATTAATAACCATATTTTTATAATAAAATACGATTTTTCTAGTGATTTTAAACAAAAATGCTCTTGGTGAGCAAATTTCTAAATGTAGCCTTTTTCGAGATAATTTTAAATTAATGTCGTAAAAATGGCTTTTTCCATGAAAATATCCCCTTTTCAAATGTTAGTCGTGATTGTCCATCTTCAAAAGTATTTTTTTCAAATTGTACATACAATTTTCAACAACTATCCTTTTGACACCAGGAAGATTGAACATCTTCTTAATTAATGAAATTAACGAATCTTAATTACCAAATAAAAATTTTGATTTTTTTTTTGTTCATACATGATTTATTTACATTTTTACAAACACTATTTTCTAACATTCCTATAAATATTATGAAAACTCAGTATTTCGTCAGTTGAAAATTTTTTCGCAGCGATTTTGTTATCTGCAACTGGAATGAAGGAGTGATATTTCTGTGTACCAGGAATC
The DNA here is from genome assembly GCA_024533555.2 of Aedes koreicus. Classification (NCBI taxonomy): domain Eukaryota; kingdom Metazoa; phylum Arthropoda; class Insecta; order Diptera; family Culicidae; genus Aedes; species Aedes koreicus. Next base: position 62,874 of record JAHHFK020001222.1, on the reverse strand, counting down.
ATTTTTGTTTGCTGATAACTACCATAACGTTTGTAAATTAATATATGCACATGCACGCATATATGCACATTTTCAATAAATAATTGGAAATATTTCATAAATAAATCGCCAATGATCCATAATAGGTTTGAAAAATGAACCATACACTTCTAAATATGGTCCATAGCAAATCAATTTTGTGCACTTAAATTCATATGTATGATCTATAAATTATGCCAGAATTTGCCGGAATTTGCCGGAATTTTTCCAATTTTGTGTTTAAATTTTTATAAATTTTAACTACAGGGAAATCGATCCTTGACTGCGCTACTACTCAGATTTATTAACATGTCCGTTCCTTGAGCAATGCGGCTTAAATATTGCTGTAAAAGAAGGATCACTTTGGAGAAGATTTTCAATTTTCAGAGAGCTGACTTACTTTTGCGTTCTCACGATCTTTTACGACCGCAACTGTGACACATGTTTCCCAATAAATTTGGTAAAGAGCACTCGTGCACGTAAAGAACTACGACAGCCCTAAGTTTGCACCTTTAAAACTGAAGAAATGATCCATAAAAAAATGAAAATCGTTCTATAAAAACGCATTCTTGACCCATAACACTCTGGTGAAAATCCACAAAAAAATTACTCTGGTGAAAATCCACAAAAAACATAGAAATGATCCCTAAAATTCATCAATTTGATCCGTACTGTTAACAAAATTCAGCAATAAAATGTCAAAAATTAACCGTTATATATAAAGGAAAAGATATATACATATAATTGTTCGGACTTCCCATTAACATATTACAAATGATACTTAAAAGGTTCAATAACTTTCCTTAAACTTGCAAAATTGATCCACAGGATGTAACATTTCTGCACTAACATATGTGCATATAGCATAGCATAGCATAGCATTTTCCGACCATACACAATCCTGGGTTGGCTGTTGTAGAGACGATGGAAGCGCCAGAAGAGCTGCCTTGGGTGTGACAGGCTCTTCATCCATCAATCTCTTTACACAACACCTGGCCAGGTCCTTATGATCAGCAAGGGATAGGAGGGAAGTGTTGATTAGATGTCTACTTAAGAAGATGCTGAGAACTCATGCTACCTTCATAGAGTTCTGGAGTTGGAAGTTGGATGGGATTGTGCGGGAGACTTTCCTTGGCGAGAAAGCATATGTATATTTATATGTATATTGGTCGTTGGGAGTGACGCTGCTAAGAAAGTTAATCACTCCTTTGTTGTCCACACAGGCGTTTCCTACTTGTATCCAAGTTTCAAATCCAAGGGTGTAGCGCCTTTTCTTGCGTGAGAGCTTGACTATCGGTTGGGACATGAGTACTAACTCTTGTCCTAGCCTTTTATGGCTTATGGTTATAGCGCCATTACTCGCTTTCTGAAAAGAAAGCAATGCCCATAACCTCCAGCTGAAGACTGAAGACACGGGTATCGTTTAATCGCACAATTTCTTTATAATCCGACTAGAAGCACAGATTTAAGTCCAGTTGATAGTTACGTCGAAACATTGTCGAAAAACTTCACATGCTAGATTTCATAGAAACGATAGCAAGGCAGACACAATCGTAGCAAGGACACCGTTGGGGCACTGCACAAAGTATGATGGTGGTCGATTGGCACTCCCGTAACAATCAATGGAAGCACAATCCGGAGAGCAGTTCACGACCGAAATTTAAAGAAAATACAAATAATAATAAAATCAAAACGGAGCAAAAATGACACGAGAATTTTTTTTTCAAGTCTCGCTTCGCGTCCCGCACACTACGATCAACTGATAAGTAGCACAACCGTGGTGACACAATATTGATGTAAGCATTTCCATTTCAGAAATTTTTTTACCCCGACCACCATATTACAATAAAACACACTCAACACAATCACCTCCTATCCTCCCCACCCCCCACCTACATTCCCCACCCCACCTAATTTCCATCAACTATCTTTTTAAAAATTTTCTCCTTCTAATTCTTTTTTTTTTAAATACACACCAACACAAACCTCTCATTCCACCCCCCTCCCCCCCCCCCCCCCCCCCCCTCCACCCCCCCACAACCCCACCACCCCCATATTTTTCCCGCCAAATCCTTTTTCCAAAAAAAAAAAAAAAAACAACCCCCAATTAAATACTCTACCAACAAATACCTCTCGCCCAAATTTAATTCATCACCCCATCCTATTCCCCCACAACAATCCTTCACCTCACCACCCCCCCTCTTTTCTTTACACACCTCGTTAGTGATTATAGAGCGTCTAAACGGTTCTATACCCACCTTAATGATGCTCTAAGGGAACAAGAACTCGAGTGGTAACTAATAAGCGTATATTCACTTCAGATGCATAGTAAGGAATGAGACGCACTAACATATGTGCATATCATCCATAAATTATTGTTCATGTTCCATAAATAAATTGCCAATGATCTCTAATAGTTTGTATAATAAATCATAATGTTAAGAAATGCTTCATAACAAACCAACTTTGTGCACTTAACATTATTTGATCTTCCCGCTTGTCAAGAAATTTGGTAAAGAGCTCTCCTGCACATAAAGAACTACAGGTCAAATTTATGACTTGATTTAACTGTTGTTTCAGAAAATTTGATTTAAATTATACCTGGCAAATGCTTGAATCAGTCGTTTGCCTGGAATCTAATCTACGCCTTGTTAACACTTCGGATGTCGGAAATATCGACCGGTTTCTGCCGTTTTAGTTCTTCAATTCTCAATACGGCTACACAAAAACTCCGCAATCCTTCTTTAGCAGCAATATTTTATCCGGTTAGCTAAAAGAACGGACATGTCACTAAATCTGAGTAGTAACTCAGTTAGGGATCAATTTTACAATCTTGGTGGATAAAATTAACAAAAATAGTGCCCCACCCTGTAAAAATGCAGGCATAATCTATGGATCATACCATATAGTTTAGCGAACAAAGCTGATTTACTATATATCATTTGTATAGGCTGATGGTTCATTATTCATCATTTTATGGATCATTGGCAATTTATTTATGGAAAATTTCAAATACTTTAGGAACATGCGAATATATTTAATTGTACAAAGGTTACATTCTATGGATCAATTTTACAAGTTAAAGGAAAGTTATTGAGCCTTTTATGGACCATTTGCAATATGTTTATGAGTAATCCGTTCACTTTTAACGACCATGCCCTAGATCTAAAATGGTACATTTTTGACATTTTATTGCTTTTTTTTTATAAAGTATGGATCAAAGTGATGAATTTTATGGATCATTTCAATTTTTTTATGGATTTTCACCAAAGTCTTATGGGTCAAGAATGCGTTTTTCATGGCACGATTTTCAATTTTTTATGGATCGTTTATTACTTTTTATATGCAAAAGTACGTTTGCCGTTGCATACCAACTTTCCTAAGCCAGTGTTCTAAATGCTCTACCACAGTTATTAATTGAGAGCTTTCGATGCTAAGTACCATTTTCGCATTAGTATGATTGTGTGGCAAGTACAATCATACGCAATGCCTAGGGAGTCGAGAAATTTTCCTTTAAGAAAAAATCCTAGACTAGACCGGGAATCGAACCCAGCAACCCAGATTCCGCACCCCTAGGATTTTCAAAATGTAGTTGTAGTTGAAGGTTAAGTAGGTTATCAAATTTTAACTACCAATGCCCCAAGGGCTTATCTCAAAATTAATTGAAAAACATAAAACTCACAAAACACAGATAACACATAAAGCACACTAAATAAAGCTGAAAAGCCCATTTGGCTAAAACACTTAAAATTGTAAATCAGTATATAAGACAAAGAATGAGACATAGGGGCTTCAAATGGTGAGTTGACAACTTCGAAGGAGGGTGCGACCGACCTCTCGTCCTCACAAGTTCCTACCTCACGCCTCCACGAGTCATATGATCACAAAAGACTGCCAGCTGAAACATGGAGACGCTGGTTGGCGTAGCCTGGGCAATGTTGTCAATCTGACAATAGCGAAGTGAGGGAGTGCGACTGAAGATCGTGTACCTTTAAATCATATTGTATATTTTCCATTCTAATTTTATTAATAATTTCAGCACGCTTTGGAATCATCTTTGCATTCCAAAACCATGTAGGAGCCTGGAGCAACATGACAGGCACCAAAGGCTCAATTTGTTTTTCGGCATTTCGGCATAACATTTATTTTAAAATTGCACTTCTGAACTTCAACTACTATATTCATAAAAGACTGGCATGTGCTCATAAGCAATGTAGGATTATATTATAGTTTTGTGTTTAATGACATGGTAAGATAAGCCATTTATTTCAGAAATCATCAAACCGTACTCTTCGATCACTCCAATTGCTATCTTTGAAATGTTACTAGTACAGTTTAGAGAAAAAACATGTCAACATGTCTTATAAAATAATATCTTTTATTGAATTTTTATCTTTCATATTTGGGATGATCTTTTCTGGTTTCAGCTCTTCCAGGACTAGTAGAATATTAATACATTTCTAACTTTTATTTATTTCTCAGTAACAATCCATTCAAGTTTGATGTTTGAATAAATTAGCATTTTTGTCTATAATGATATCTTAATTTGTTGTGTACAAAATATATTTAATATTAAATAACATATAACGGGGAAAAGGATGAGACTGCCTCCTTCCTATTGCTAACATTTCGTGGAACGAGGGCGGGCTCTTTGACCTCATCTAAAGGGTGATACGGTCAAAATTTGGTCAAGGGAAAACGCGTGTAAATCGGTGAAATCGTTTATTTAAAAAATCAAATTAAATTTCTTTTTCAAGTTCAATTAGTATAAAATTCAGGAAAAATATTCAGTTAGGCTTCCGCTTTTCCAAATCCGAATTGCCGGGCCTTACGCTTGACCCCTGCCATCAGATTTTGTACAGCCACCTTGTCCACCTTCTTCGCCGCAGAAAGCCAGTTTGCCTTGAACTGCTGCTCGTCCTTAGCAGTTTTTTTGGTCTTCTTTAGGTTCCGCTTGACAATAGCCCAGTATTTCTCAATTGGGCGGAGCTCTGGCGTGTTGGGAGGGTTCTTGTCCTTGGGAACCACCTGCACGTTGTTGGCGGCGTACCACTCCATGGCCTTTTTACCGTAATAGCAAGATGCCAAATCCGGCCAAAACAGTACGGAACAACCGTGTTTCTTCAGGAAAGGCAGCAGACGTTTATTCAAACACTCTCTCACGTAAATTTCTTGGTTGACAGTCCCGGAAGCTATGAAAATGCTGCTTTTCAAGCCACAGGTACAGATGGCTTGCCAAACCAGATATTTCTTTGCGAACTTTGACAGTTTCGTGTGCTTGAAAATATCTGCTACCTTTCCCCTTCCTTTTGCCGTATAAAACTCCTGTCCCGGAAGCTGCTTGTAGTCGGCTTTGACGTAGGTTTCGTCGTCCATTACCACGCAGTCAAACTTCGTCAGCATCGTCGTGTACAGCCTCCGGGATCGCGCTTTGGCCGTCGTATTTTGTTTATCATCGCGATTTGGAGTCACTACCTTCTTGTAAGTCGATAGTCCGGCTCGTTTTTTGGCTCGATGCACGGTTGTAGACGATACACCCAGCTTATTTGCGGCATCTCGGAGAGATAGGTTAGGGTTTCGCTTGAAACTACCGGCAACTCTCTTTGTCGTCTCAGCGGCTTCCGGTTTTCGATTTCCCCCCGATCCAGACTTCCTGGCTGTCGACAAACGTTCCCCAAACACTTTAATTACATTTGTAACGGTTGATTTGGCAACTTTTAGCGATTTTGCCAACTTTGCGTGCGAGTAGCTCGGATTTTCGCGATGCGCGAGCAAAATTTTGATACGCTGCTCTTCTTGCTTGGACGGCATTTTGACAACTGAAGAGTGAATTCCAAAATCAAAATAGGAGCAACATTCTACACACACACACCTTCAAAATGAGGGGTGTTCAGGTTTTTTAAATGCAAAATTGAAAGAAATACGTCAAGTTGATATTGACCAAATTTTGACCGTATCGCTCTTTACTGCATTTTCGTGACCCTCTTCTTTCTTGGCTATGCATTCAACAGCGTTAGTAGCACGCGTGACGAACTGTAATGACTTCAGTGTTCAAAATTTGCTCTCAGTTGATGGTTTACACGGGAGTTTGTGGATAAATGAGGTAAACATTTATTGATTCAACATGAAACATGGGGCATATTTACAGCTGTGGGGGCTCGGGGCATCAACTTCTGGGTTAATGTTTGGTTCTAAGTACAACAAAGAATAAGTGAAACTCATTTTACGGCAGCCCTAACATGTGGGGACCCGAAGTTTCAGTCATCCTAAGTGCAGTTTTTACTGATCATGTCAAATGCATTCAATGAGAAATAGACAATTAGACAAAGATTTTTGGTATATGCAATGCTGGTTTAGGTTAAATTACGAATATTTCGCTAAAACACAAACTCTCTAATATAAAACTTAAAACCTGAAAAGGACGGTAATGATACGCGTTAGAAATCAATTTCTTCGGTTTACTAGGGAAGCAGGACATAATCATGAGCTAAATTTACTCCGGATAATAGTTTATCCATCTCTTCGTCTCTGCGAATTACCGACGGCAAGTTATTGCCGGCACCTTCCGGTCTTGCTTTGTCTCCCATGACACAACCGGGTGGACTGTGGCGGGTGTGCAAAGCCGTTCTAACTACCAGCAGAGAACTAGAGTCGAAAACTGAATTCGATTTGGTTCGTGTCGTGCCCTATATACTTGCGTTGAATAGCACTACAAAGAAGGAAGAGAGTCACGCAAATGCTGCACGAAGCAAAATTCACAAGAAAGGACGGGCCACAATTGTAAACTCAGACACCGGCAGCAAAGTAAAACAATTTTTAAGCTGAGGGGTGTGGCCACTGCAGTATTAATCATGGAATGGAACTTAATGACACAAAAAGAAGAAAACTATTGGAACCATTTGCTACCCGTTTCTGACGACCCGGGAAGAGAAAACTATGATTTTAACCTGATCATATGCAGATTTGTATGGGAGCAAGAGAAGGTCACTTTAAAGTAAAACATTTAACTACTTATATTAATGGCACAAAATTAAAATTTTAATGCAAAAAAATCGTGAGTTTTTTTTAAACAACTGGTGTATGAATAAAGTAATTCTGGTTAGTCGAACGAGAGTTATAAGCGTTCAAAAACCTTTCACTTTTGCGTAACGCCCTCATTTTTCAAAATTTTGAAATTACACCCGGTATAGAAAAGAGAAACGTAGTCCTACGTTAAAACAAGCTTGCTGTCTACAAGCAAATCATACTCCCGGTCATCGAGTACGGCATGCCAGTCTGTAAAAGTTGCGCAAAAACACATCACCTGAAGCTACTGCGTGTTCAAAATAAGTTCCTCAGAATGATCCTTAACACCTCTCCGAGGACAAGAACAACTGAGGTCAACCGTCTGGCCGAGATAAAAATGCTAGATGATCGCTTTAGTGAGTCTATCAATCGGTACAGGGCATCTTCAGCGGCGGTCTATTTTTAGATCAACTTTATACCTGATTTGCATCAGCGAAACTTGAATAGAACAAGCTAAAATAGACCAACTATGCGTTCCCCCCACCGGTGTTGTATTTCTTGTTGTTAAACCGACCAACACCTGTCATCCTGTCAATCATTCTACATCAGAGATCAGAAGTTTTTTTTTCAGAGAAAAGAGATTTTTCACAAACATTTTGCCATTGATTGGTTTGACCAAATAATATTTGATGCCAGTAGTGAGTCGTTAGCTGACGACAAGGAATACTTGTTCCTTCGTTTGCTGAAGGTGAGTGTGTGATTGTATGCATTTCATTAAAACGATTTTAGATAATGCTGATTTGTAGTTTGGCAGCGGATAAACAAGAGTCGAAACGGAGAGGGTCACATCCTGAATGACGCCCCAACGTCGACTGTGATTTCCGTTCCGGTCATCAGAAGCTGTTTTAGGACTACTTTAGCGACACGCAAACCTACAACGAGAAGCACTTTCTGCGTTTCCGCATGCCAAGGGTCAACTAGAGTCAACTAGAGGCTTCTCCAATATTTATCTGTATAAGCTATTTGCAAGTGCTTATCATGACCAATCTATCAATAAACCGATTGTTTACTTTGAAGACTTCATTACGTTTCATTTCCGAGCAATCGAAATACTATTCAGAATCTCGGAACCTCCGTATTTCGATCTAGTCAGCGTTTTCCGGAAAATGCAGTGGCTGTAAAAAGAACTAAGACAAGCATGCGTTATTTAGGAATGAAACGAAAAGGCATTTCACTACCACCGGGAGCAACTTAAGGTAATTATTAGCATCCGAGACGAGCAACACAAATTTTTTGTCCGCCGCAGCAAACGCGGTTACTTTTCAGCTCACAAATATACTCAATAAAATTGAGTTATTGTTTAGTAAAAGCTGAAATTTTACTCAATAATTGGTATTATCAAATAGTGTGTAGTGTTTTGGAACGATATTTTTCTTGTTCCAAATTGCTGCAAGAATAGACCAAAACATATACCAGTTTTAAAATGATCCAAAATAGATCCAGTATAAAACAAAATTTACAACACCAGTGCAGCGATGTTTTTGCGTTTGGTCTAAAAAAATAAATCCAATCCACGATTTGGATCGCCGTTGAAGATGCCCTTACATCGGATCACCAGATCATCTGGAATCTGGTTCCCCACTCCTTCTTCTTCTTCTTCTTCTTCTTCTTCTTCTACTTCAGTATTTCAAGCTTATTGCTTGCTCTCAATTTTCTAAATTCTCTCCCCCCCTTATATATAAAAAGATTTCTCTCCCCAAACCCATTTTTTTTTTTATATTTTTGTGTGGGAAAAACAAACACAAACTCTCCCTAGGGGGGCCCATTTTTTTTTTTTAAAAAAATTCCCAACCCACCCCGGGAATTGAACCCAGCAACCCAGGTTCTCCACCCCTAGGATTTTCAAATGGTAGTTGTAGTTGTAGGTTAAGTAGGTTATCAAATTTTAACTACCAATGCCCCAAGAACTAATCTCAAAATTAATTGAAAAACATGAAACACACAAAACACATATAACACATAACAACAAAGAATGACAAATAAAAAACAATTTTAGTACTAAAAAATGCCTTAGATAACTGTGGAACTGTCTCACTTGATTCTAACTGTCTTTCATTTTCATATTCGTTTCAAGCTGAACGCCACTCCAGCGTTATCGAAATGATGCGCTGTTCAGTGTGCGTGAAGGAAAGAATTAATCGAGTTCATTTTGGAGTTTCGAAAATGCATGGCCCTGGCTGCTGTTCCTAACGTGAAATTTGCCACGAAACTGACCACCCTTGATTTCACCAGTCATTGGCAATCATTTTCATCGCCTTACACCGACAGCGATGGCAATGATTTACGACCACATGGACTGCATTCGTCTTCATCCTACGCATAACCTTGAGACAAGTCAGCTAACTCAATAGATCCGCCATTACTTCCAGCAGTTGCCAATGCCAAATCAAAGAAAATGAAAGCAATCTCCCACGGAACAAAACATCTCCAACAGAGTTCCTCACAGTGGGGGGAGAAACTAGCGAAGGAACCTTCCTCGAGGTCATTTCCTTCAATGTTCCTTCATTCGGAAAAAGAAGGAAAAATAGAAAAAAAAAAAAAACAGTAATTGCATTTCAGTCTGCTCCCACGACTCGCACGTTTCGCACAGCTGGAGAAACGTGTTTCTTTGGATTTTTCGTCAATTTTCCCGAGGTTAGGTTTTTCCTTTTCGCAAACATCGCCAACGGAGCGAAAATTTCTTTGAATCTCCCGGTGTGGCTGGACACGAACCTGTAACTCGAACGATGGTAATGACCTGCTTACGGAGCGAGTGACGTGTTTGATTTCTGCGGACAGCTTCCGAAATGGGAAAATGGAATTGGAGAAAAGGCGAAGGTTGGGGCGCCTTTTCTTCCGAGCTGATTGTTCAGGTCTGTTAGCACTAACGAGATTAGACGTCCTGGGGGTGAATTTCACACTGCGTTGTCGAGTTTGTTTGAAATTGGGAATTTTGCAATCGTAATCAAGGTCAGATTAGAGATACTTTTTCACTCATTGCGCTGCATAAGTCATACCCGTCTTTTCTCCTCTCTCCAATACAAGTTTTCTCGAAATTCCATCTCAACCGGCCTACCTCAAATTCAAGTCAAGTATGCTACGGGACCACTCGTCAAAAGTCAAGATTGTGTGATTCGGCAAGCGCTCTGGAGCGCTCTCCCCTTCCGATATCTACGGCTCTTATCTGCGCCGCGGAAGAAGGCCGTCTGCTTCTGTCAAGTGTCCATCACGCGCGCCTCCACTATTCCAATCGGGCAGAGTAGGTAGTCACTGCTGGCGCGCACTCAAGCACTCCTCAAAAAAATAAAACTAGAGGCAAACAGATAGGCATCTCTTCCCATCAAAGCTCAATGGTGGTCAGTCAGGCTTCCAGCAGTCCCAAAGTTTACCATTCTAATGCCCCTCGGCGAGACCGTCGAAAATCCGCGGCCACCGAAGGCAACTGCACCTAATCCCGATGATCGGCAGCGAGGGAAAAAAAAACATTCAGTGGAGATTCCACTTCTCGACTCGGTGAAATGTTTTTATCTCGCTGTTCCATCTCTCCACAGTTTCCTACTCGACATCACTTAAAACGATGCCGACCGGGCCCCGTGCCTAACGGATTTACTCCGCGCGACCCACACTGCTGCTGCTGCTGCTGCTGAAGAGGCACTCCACTGACCGACTGCGGTGGGACAATGTTGGTTCGGTTCCAGCGGCCAGACGGGAGGAGGCAGGGCGGGAATTCTCAAATCGAACTCATTTGTGCGATGACGATTGACTCGGTACTTTGTGCGGAGGAATGCCTCTGAGGTTGAGCATTGTTGTTATCTTATTTGATATCAATTCGGAGCCGTAGGCTTGCGTTGAGATTGATCTGTTCATTTGAGGGCATATACGGATTAAGAAGCCCGCCGATTGCTTTCGTTATTGCGTGATTAACTATCAATTTATTTTGCAGGAATATCCGTTAGTTGGTTAGAGATACGTGGACGATATTGATGGCGATTGCACGGTTTGAAAAAAAGCAGGTAAATTAAAGTTATATCTTACATAAATATGGAAAATTTCGATTCAAAAATGTTGACTTTTCCTACCGATATTCAACCCTTTAATTCTATCTATTCTTCCACCCAGCCGCTGAATTTACTGAATTTAAGACTGAACTAGAAAAGAGAAAATGATAATTCATTTTTAGTCAGTCCTTAGATCAAATTTTTAGGGGAACGAACTACATCTATGGTAAGGTTTCTATTTCATTGGTTAGTTGGATCTACACTCTATGGCAAAATGCCCGCACTTTGATAACTAAGAAGCGTTGTGAGAGTCGCGAACGTAACTAGGGTCAGTCACGGGTTACTAAGGTCTGTATCCGCAATAATCCGGACACCTGAAAACAAGAATAAAACATAAATTTCGCATTATATTTCCGTCGTAGTTGTTTATTTCAGATTCATGGCATGTGTTTTAACAACTCGTGAAGACAAAACATAGTTATTCGGTATTTGCATAACATTTTCGAACTTTGCGCTTAACTCCGTCCATTAGGGTTTGTACAGACTCTTCAGAAATCGTAGAAGCCGTCTTTGTCCAAATTTGCTCGAAGTGTTTGATTCTTTGCTTCTTTCCAGAAAGCTTCCGCTTCATCAGAGCCCAATATCTCTCGATTGGTCGTAGCTCTGGGCAATTTGGCGGGTTTGAGGTTTTTAGTACAATGTTCACTTGATTTGCTTTTTCTTGGTACCACTCCATCACAGTTTTAGCATAGTGGCATGATGCCAAATCGGGCCAGAACAAAGGTTTTTCTTTGTGACTTTTGATGAAGGGTAGCAATCGCTTCTGCAGACAATCTTTCTGATAGATCTCCTTGTTGATTGTGCCTGTAGTGACGAAAGATTTACTCTTTTTGCCACACGTTCAAATTGCTTGCCACACAAGGTATTTTTTGGGAAATTTCGATGCCTTCTTCGTTCTGAAATGCTCAGCTGTAGCATTTCTGGCCATAGCAGAATAAAAAACCAGCCCTGGAAGCTGCTTGAAATCCTCCAGGACATAAGTTTCATCGTCCATAACAACGCATGAAAACTTCGTCAAATATTCGCAGTACAAACGTCGAGCCCGTGATTTTGCTGCCAAGTTCTGTTTGTCGTTGCGATTTGGAACTGTTTTTACTTTATACGACTTAAGTCCCAAACGTTGTTTTGATTTTTGGACAAAACCAGGCGACAACCCTATTTTACGAGCCACCGTTCGAATGGAGAGATTTGGGTTTTTCGTTAATATCCTTTTCACCTTTCGGTCCATGACAGGATCAGCGCGTCCAATGTTTTTGTCACTTCTCGGTTTCCTCTCCACCGTCAAACGTTCCGAAAATGATTTGAGTACATCGTGAACAGTGAATTTAGGCAAATCCAATGTTTTTGCAAGGTCCCGTATTAACAAGTCAGGATTTGCCGTACGTCCGTACAAAATTCGCTCGCGCACTTGTTTTTCTTTCGTCGCCATCTTGAATACTAAACATGAAATGTAAACATCAATCATAGTCTTTATCATCATAGACTCTCAGCTAAACCACAGTGAAATTTTTCATTCCTACGTGCAATATTTCAAAAGTTACAATGATTTGAAGGTGTCCGGATTAATGTGGATACAGACCTTATACATCACCCCTCCCTAATTCGCGAAAACTATGAATGTTCAAAATTCCAACGGGTTTTGCGTCTTCATCTGCCGGTTGGATCGAAGTGGATGTGTAATCGAGCTTAACCACTCCAGACTCCAAACTTTTGTGCACAAAATGGCAGCGGATGTTTACATGCTTCGTCTGGGGATTTTAGGATGCATAGTTCGAGAAACTGGTTTGCTGATTGATTGTCCCAGGATATTGGAACCGGTCCCACGTTGATGAATTTAGATCCTAGGTTGCACCACCACATGGTTTCTTAAATGCTTCACGAAAGTGCCATGTACTCCGCCACGCATGATGAAAGGGCCACTGTCGGCTGGTTTGTCATGTTCCAGGCTATGGCCGCTCTTTGCATCGTAAACACATAGCCACTAGTCGATCTACCGCTATCAGGATCTCCTCCCCAATCGGCATCTCTATAGGTATATCCTTTGTGTACTGCAATTTTGTCGTTACTGTACCCTTGAGGTATCGTATGATACGCTTAACAGCTTCTCAATGCGGTCTGCCAGGATTCGATGAAAACTGACTAACCGCATTTACGGCAAACATAATATCCGGCCAAGTCGTCTGAGCCACGAACGATAAACAACACTACTGCTTCCTTGTATGGCACGTTCCTAATCTCCGCAGTTTCTACTTTGGTCTTAGGTGCCATTGACTTTTCATTTTCCATTCTCCGCATCGACCATTTCATAACGCCGAACAATTTCCTCAATATACGCTTGCTGGTCTATCGAATGTTTGCCATCGCGTCGATCCCTCTTGATTCGAATGCCAAGGAAAAGTCTAGCCTCTCTCAATCCCTCCATTTTAAAGTTCTGCACCAGGAATCATCTCAGGTCTTTCTTCAATCGATTGGTCGACAAAATTTGAAAAAAGTCATGAGACCCAGTGCTCTATGCCAGTTTCCGTTAACATGGGTCCCAAAACCACCGAATATCGTATTTTGACCTCATCCGATTTGCATTTTTCTTCACAAATTGGCTTCTAAAATTGAAATTTTAATACATTTTGAGAACCAGTCATATAACTGCCTCAGCTTAAATGTGAAGCATTTTTTTGAAATTTTTAAGACTTTGAGGTTAGTTAAACTTTGCAGAAGAAAGTGTATCGATCCAACTTCACCAGAAAAAGTTATGACCGTTGAAAGGCAGCATATTTAAGCAAAAATAAAAGCATAGTATAGACTGTATTCGATGAAATTTGGACACACAAAATAGGTCACCAAAAATTTTCCTTGAGCCCTATTCTTTTCAAACTTTCTGGAAATAAAGTACTACTAAATGGTTAAGTTTTGACATCATTGGTTTAATGAACCTCTTCTCCCAACCCAAATGCCCGCACCTTTGCCTTGACCCCTTTCATCAAATTTTGGGCAATGATAGGACCGACTTGCTTACTTACTTTTAACCACACTTTCTGTAGTTCAAGTTCATTTTCTATCAGTTTTGGAGTTTAAACGAGTTTTGCCTTCATGATTGCCCACAATTTTTCAATTGGGCGAAGTTCCGGAGTGTTTGGAGGGTTGACGTCTTTTGGTACAAAAACTACATAATTATCTTTGTACCAGTCTAAGACGGGCCGGGCATAGTGGCAAGATGCCAAATCCGGCCAAAACAGTGTCGGGCCATCGTGAGATCTCAAGAAGGGCAGAAGTCGTTTTTGGAGGCATTCGTCCTTGTAGATTTGTCCGTTGACGGTCCCAGAGGTGATGAAGGGCTGACTCATTTTGCCACATCCGCAGATCGCTTGCCAGACAAGGATTTTTTTTGGCGAATTTCGACAGTTTCTTCTTCCGTACATTCTCCGGAATGGCCAACTTAGAGGTGGCGACGAAGTGATCCTGTCCTGGCATTTGTTTGGTGTCGGCTTTAATGTAGGTCTCATCGTCCATCACAATGCAGAACGGTTTTGTGAGCCACTCCCTGTACACTATTTCTTCATTCGAAGCCATCACTGAAATCACTCGACCGATTTTCACGAAACTCATTACACAATTGACACAACACAATGAAATACATTCAGTTAAAATTTCAATAATTTTTACCCACACGCTAAAATGTTACGAAAAATTGCGTGTGTCCAAATTTCATCGAATACAGTCCTTACAGTACACCCCCCGACATGCGCGGATTCCATTGATGGTGGTCTCAATAATACATGGGCATTGACCTTTGTTGTTTCATCAGAAAATATCTCGTGATCCTTCGTATATAGGATGTTACTTCAATGATCAAAGCAGCTCAGTAGATCAAGGCCTTCAGGATGGTACACTTAAAAGTTCAGAATTATCTCACTACGCGGCGCTAGTATGCATGTAAACTTACTTTATCACCTACATCTCGAGATCCTTGACATACGCAAGTTGGCGTCTTCGACAAAGATGTATGGTTGATTGAGGACTTAAGGATGGTGTTAACATTAGTTCAGAACTCGTCCACTACGTGGCACAAGTGTACACGTGAACTTTGTTTATTTTTTTATTCCGTTTACTAGCTGAACCCGGTGCGAGCGCTGCTACGCTTGCAACAAAATGATTTTTTTTTAATAGAACTGGCATTTTTGTGGTTGTTTTTGGAATGAGTTTGTTTCTTGACTAACCAGGGGTTCAAACTTCTATCAGAACATGCTTCATTCATGCTAAAAATTATGATTCATTTTTATGGGAGTCTCCCCTTCCAGAAGGCGAAGGGGTCTCAAACTACCCTAGAATTATTTATTTCCTTCAAAAACCTCCACATGCCAAATTTGGTTCCATTTATTTGATTAGTTCTAGAGTTATGCACAAACTTGTGTTTCATTTTTATGAGAGCCCCCCTCTAACAGGGGGCGGAGGGGTCTCGAGTAACCTTAGAAACATTTCTTGCCTTCAAAAACCTCTACCTGCCAAATTTGGTTCCATTTACTTGATTAGTTCTAGAGTTATGCAGAAACCTGTGTTTCATTGGTATGGGAGCCGCTAGTGTTCATGTGAACTTTTTGTAATATCTGTATTTTGATATCTAGATCATATATGAATCCATTGTTTTCAGGAAATTTATTCGAGTAATCTGGTCTTCCAGACGATCGACTTCAAAGAACTTCATGGAAGTTCTTCAGTGAACTTCATGGAAGCTCTGCAGAGAACTTCATGGAAGTTCTTCAGAGAACTTCATTAAAGTTCTTCAGAGAACTTCATGAAAGTTCTTCAGAGAACTTCAGAAAAGTTCTGCAGAGAATTTCAGGTAAGTTTTTCAAAGATCTTCAAGGAAGTTTTGCAAAGAACTTAAGAGAAATTCTTCAGAGAACTTCAGGGAAGTTTTTCAGAGGATCAGGAAAGTTCTGCAGAGAACTTTAGAAATATTTTTAAAGAACTTCAGGGTAAAAATCCCCCCAGTCAAAATTTCAAGCCAATCCGTTCAGTAGTTTTCGAGTCTATTAGGTTCAGACAGACAGACAGAAATTCACTTTTATAAACATAGATAGCTGAACCCGCTGCGAGCTTTGCTACGCTTGCAACTAAATGAATTAAAATTCAATAGAATTGACGCTCTTCTGGTTTATTTAAAAATGAATTTTGTTCAAATATTTTCGTTTGATAATGTGTGTAATTTCTGTAAAATTAAACGTAGGGGTGAATTTTAAATTATACCCTCAGATCTTTAGTTTTTAACATGGTTTTTCATTCTGTATAAAAGCATTTCTTTAACAAAACATTTATCTTCAAACTACGCTGTATTCTGTCAGTTTCAACGTAATTTTCTCTTGCATAACCTTAGATTAACTTCTTGTGCAAATGTAGCACTGAGAGTAACTCAAGCACCCCCCATTGTTGACTAAAAAGGGGCTCAAACTCCAATTAGAACAAGCTGCTTGCTCCACGAAATACACATTTTGTATTGTACTTGCCTGGATATTTTTCATGTCTGGATGAAATATCTGTTTCATTTGTATGAGAGCCCACCCCCGCTTCGGAGAGGGGAGGAATCTCTAACCACCGAACCACCAATTCGGTTCCATTGCTAGATGAGCTCTCAAGTTATGCAGAAGTTTATGTTTCATTTGTAGGCCCCCCTGCCCCCCCCCCTACCAGAGCGAAGAAGTCTCGAACCATCATTAGAAATTTCTCCGGCCCCAAAAACTCCTGCATACAAATTTTCATAACAGTAGGGATGGTTCTCATGTTTGGTTAAAATATTGTGTTTCATTTGTATGAGACCCCTCCCCCCCCCCCCCCCCCCGTTCCACATGCCAAATTTGGTTTCATTCGCTTGAGTAGTTCTCGAGTTTTGCAGAAATTTGTGTTTCATTTGTATGTGAGACCCCGCCCCTCTTCCTTCCTGACGGGGAAGTAGTCTCGAACCATCAAAAGAACATTTTCTGGCCCCAACAACTTTTTTGGGGCCAGAGATTAGTTCTTGAGTGGT
The DNA here is from genome assembly GCA_024533555.2 of Aedes koreicus. Taxonomy (NCBI): domain Eukaryota; kingdom Metazoa; phylum Arthropoda; class Insecta; order Diptera; family Culicidae; genus Aedes; species Aedes koreicus. Next base: position 45,735 of record JAHHFK020001222.1, on the reverse strand, counting down.
GCAGAAGTTTGTGTTTCATTAATATGGGAGCCCTTCCCCCCTTTCAAACAGGGGGGGGAGTCTCGAACCATCATAAAAACCTTTTCCGGTCCCAACAACCAGAGACGTAGTAAGAGTTGGTAGCGCCAACCAAGAAAATTAAGCCCCAACTTATATTGCTTTTTGCACGTTTTGTTTCGATTAGTCATTTAATTCACTCTTGGATTATTTGTCACGTATGTTGACGAAATTATTTATATTATTGCAAATATTGCACATAATGAATTTTATCTACATCGACTCATTTTTATTGTTAAATATACAAGTTTGTGTTATATCGAGACTAATAGATCCGTACAGCAATAAATTCACATTTATATTTACTGAAAGTTCAAATTGATTCGCCTTACGTGCTTTGCTGAAGCAAACTGATCAAAAATAAAATCCTAATCAAGATCTGGTAGCGATTCCTTGTCTATTAAAAGAACAGCCCACCCAGAGAGTCTGTCTTGCATCATTCTAGAACGAAGATGGACGTTCACACAATGCCACTGTAACTGGAAGCGTCAAAAAATGCGTAGAGCCGTTTCGATGTTGGAATAAACATCTTGGAGAGCATATTCAAGGATACAGTTTAATATGTCTAACGGAGTAGACGAGCTTAGGTCAGGAAACATCTCACCAATTTGCCAAACGTGTTAAGTGTTTAAAAACTTCTATTTCAGATAAAAGCTCTACTATATTAACATCAGTAGCGTACTTTAGTCCAAAGACTGCTGCGACCTCCTTCAATTGTGCAACAGTCATAGATGCGAGTCCGTGTCCTGTCAAAAATGATAATTCTGATGCGTTATCTGCCATTTATTCCCCACACCGCTCCATTTATTGCAGTATTATGTCAAATACCTAGCTTACTTCCCACGTAAACCTGTTTTCACTCGATAGAGGAGCTCGATTATCTGTGGTGTCACCGATTTTCCTGATTTTCCGCTGTTGTGTTACTTGGAAATCGTTGTCGATGCCAAGTTCAATGCATTTTTCTTGAAACACGGAACAAATTGATCTCTTAAGAACAGACACTGCTTGTCGTTTAGACGAGCCTCTTGTATTTAGAATGTCCTTTCAATGATACTCCAAAAGACTACTTAGGAGCACTCCATCGAGTAGTTGAATTACTAAAATATTTAAAAATTTCTTTTAAAATTCCAAAAAAAGTTATCATTGTAGGTGAAGAACTGGCTGCATGAACTCCGACAAGATTTAAACTGTGGGCAGCGCAAGGAACATAACGGGCTAAATGGTTAATCTGGTAAATTCTGGTCTTTGCTCCATTCTTAGTCCTCGCCATATTTGCACCGTTATTATTACTTTGACCACGGAAATCAGCTATGTTTATTCCGTCGTTTTGCATTTTTTTTTTCAAAATATTGTCGTGTTCATAAAATCGATGAAGCATTCTTTGATTTGGCATTTACCATAAATAAAAACCAAGGCAACGGATTATCTGGCTCATTTGCTTCATATGTGCTAAATCAGGAGTGCAATCAAAAATAATTGACAAATATATGGCTCGCTTGACTTTTTGCAAGTAATTACTTTTAACCGAGCAGCTCATTATGTTGATAAGCTCGTTTTGTATATCTGGGGAAAAATAGCTAAGCGTTTTTTTATGCTATATAGGAGAGCACTGGAGGAATGATTCAAGAGATTTGGCTGACTTTAAACATCGATGGGCAAAGAAAAGTGAAAGGAAAAAATAAGCGTGCCTTTTGCAGTAAGCATCAGTACACTGCTAATTTCAATACTATTAATTTTTGAAAGTGAATTGGAAAAATGTGTGCAAAAGTTTGTCACTACAAAATTTTGGATTTTAGCGCCCCTGTGGCCTGGCACCCCTGGCTGGGGCAACTTTCGCCACCGCCTCACTACGCCACTGCCAAAAACTCCTGCATTCAAAATTTCACGCTGATCGGTTCAGCAGTTTTCGATTCTATAAAGTTCAGACAGACGGACAGACAGACAGCCAGAAATTCATTTTTATATAGATAGACTAGCTGAACCCGATGCGTACGCTGCTACGCTTGCAACTAAATGCAGGAAAATGAAGGAAACGTTTATGGTTTTTTTCCTTGAATAAGCAGGGGTTCTAACTTCTATCAAAACATGCTTCTTACCCGAGATATACACGTTTTGTGTTTAAGTATCCTGGATAATTCTCATTTTTGGTAGAAATTTATGTTTCATTTGCATGGGAGCCCTCCCTTCCAGAGGGGGGTGGTTTCTCAAACCACCATACAATAATTGCCTTCAAAAACCCCAACATGCCAAATTTGGTTCCATTTGCTTGATTAGATCTCGAACCATAACACTGGGCTCATCGATTTTAATAAAAATTTGAGTTTCATTTGTTAGAGACCCCCCCCCCCCCTCAGAAAGGGGAGGGGTCTTGAACCACCATAGAAACATTCTTGCCTTCAAATGCCAAGTTTAATTCGATTTGGTTGATAAGAAATTTGTATCTCATTTGTATGAGAGCACCCCTTCCTGAGAGAGTAGGGGTCTCAAACAATCATAAAAACCTTCCCCAGCGCCAAAAACCCCTTCATATAAATTTTCACGCTGGTCGGTTCAGAACTTTCCGAGTCTTTAAGGGTCTGACAGACAGACAGACAGACAGACAGAAATTCATTTTTATGTACAGAAATCTAGCCTCCAAAAACCCCCATATGCTAAAAGTGGTTTCATTTACATGATTAGTTCTCGAGTTATGCAGAAATTTGCTTTTTATTTGTATGGAAGCCCCCCCCCTCCTTCAAAATTGGTAGGAGTATTGAACTGCCATAAAAACATTTCTTGCCTCCAAAAACCTGAACATGCCAAATTTGGTTTCATTTGCTTGATTTATTCTCGAGTGATGCAGAAACTCGTGTTTCATTTGTATGAGAGACCCCTCTTTCAGTGAGCGGAGGAGTCTCAAACCACAATAGAAACATTTCTTGCCTTCAAAACCCCCCACATGCCAAATGTGGTTCCATTTACTTGATTAGTTCTCGAGTTATGCACAAATTTGTGTTTCATTAGTATGAGAGCCCCCCTCTTACAGATGGCGGAGGAGTCTTTAGTTACCTTAGAAACATTTCTTGCCTTCAAAAACCTTTACCTGCCAAATTTGGTTCCATTTACTTGATTAGTTCTCGAATTATGCAGAAACTTTTGGTTCATTTGCATGGGAGCCCCCCCCCCCTACCAGAGCGAGAGGAGGGGTCTCGAACCATCGTAGACACATTTAATGCCTTTAAAATCCCCGCATGCCAAATTTGGTTCCATTTGCTTTATTAGATCTAGAGTTATGAAGAAATTTCAGTTTTATTTGTATAACAGCACCCCTTCTAGGAGAGGGGGGGGGGTCTCAAACCACCATAGAAACTTTTTTCGCTACCAGAAAACCCCACATGCCAAATTTGGTTCCATTTGCTTGATTAGTTCTTGAGATATGCAGAAACTTCTGTTTCATTTGTATGGGAGCCTCCCTTTCTAGAGAGGGGAGGGGTCTCAAACTACCATAGAAACATCTCTTGCCTCCAAAAACCGCATGCTAAATTTGGATTCCTTTGCAAATTTTCACGCCGATCGGTTCAGTAGTCTCCGAGCCTATTAGGTTCAGACAGACAGACAGACAGACAGATATTCATTTTTATATAGATAGATAGACAAGTATATTATATATGAATAAACTTTTACTCCTCTCTCATTGCAAAGATTAATGATATTTCCCAAAACTCCTTTTTTTTTATACCCCTAAATTAAATTTCCCCCACACCCCCCCACAAAAAAATATTTTTATAATATTTTTTTTTCAAAAATCCCATCTTTTTACTTTGACAGATCTGACATGCATTGTTTGAATGATCTATATCCCCTCCCCCTAAAAACAAACCCCTCCCCCACTATTTTTTTTTAAAACCCCTTTTTTACCCCATAAATTTTTTTTTCCCCCTATTTTTTTCCTTTTCCCTAAAAATTATATGTTTTGCTCAAAATACATCGTGAAAATGCAAAAACTAGTTTGTCTAATCCATAAAAGCCTATTAAAGGTTGTTTCGATCAAAATTTGGTCGACCTAAACTTGACGCATTTCCTTTCATCGTGCATTAAAACATTTTGCACACCTCTCAAATTGAAGCATGTAGCATCATGTCTCTTTTTTTATTTTGAGCTTAGAACTTCAGTTATCAAAATGTCGTCGAAGGAAGAGAAGCAACGCATCAAAATTTTGCACGTGCATGGCGAAAATCCAAACTACTCTCACGCCAAGTTGACGAAATTGTTGAATGTGGCTAAATCAACTGTTACCAACGTATTAAAAGTGTTCGGTGAACGTTTGTCGACAGCCAGGAAAGTTGAATCGGGGGGGGAATCAAAAGGTGGAGGCCTCAGCGGCGACAAAAAGAGTTGCCCGCTGTTTCGAGCGGAACCCCAACCTCTCCGTCCGAGATGTCGCAAAGAAGCTGGGAGTGGCACCTTCAACCGTGGATAGAGCTAAAAAGAGCTGGACTGTCGACTTACAAGAAAGTGGTTATCGTGACGATAAACAAAACACGTCGGCCAAAGCATGATCGCGAAAGTTGAACACGACGATGCTGACGAAGTTTGATTGCGTGGTACAGGACGATGAAACTTACGTCAAGGCAGACTTTAAACAGCTTCCTGGACAGGATTTTATTCGGCAACCGGACGGAGAAAGGTGGCAGATATTTTCAAGCACATTAAACTGTCAAAGTTCGTGAAGAAATATCTGGTGTGGCAGGCCATCTGTACCTGTGGCTTGAAGAGCAACGTTTACATTGCGAACGGAACCGTCAACCAGGAAATTTATCTGAGCGAGTGCCTACAAAAACGTCTACTGCCTTTCCTAAAGCGACACAATTGTTCCTTTCTATTTTGACCGGAATTGGCATCTTGCCATTACGGAAAAAAGGCCATGGAGTGGTATGCTGCCAACAACGTTCAAGTGGTGGCCAAGGACAAAAACCCTCCCAAAAGGCCAGAGCTCCGCTCAATCGAACAATATTGGGCTATCGTCAAGCGGAACCTTAAGAAGACTCAAAAAGCTGTTGTGAACGAGAAACAGTTCAAGGCAAACTGGCGTTCTGCGGCGAATAAAGTGGACAAGGAGACTGTATAAAATCTTATGACAGGTGTTAAACGAAAGACCCGGCAATTCGCATTCGGTAGAAAGGAAGCTTAGCTGAATATTTCTCCTGTATTCTGTTTTAACTGTACTTGAAAAAGAAAACGAATTTGACTTATTAATAAGAACTTTGATCGACTCACACACATCACTGTTTGACCAAATTTTGATCGGAACACCCTTTATGCTAGGGGGCAACAGTCCATCGCCTACTAAATACTTCAACATTTCTCAACATCTTTCAGTTCAGCTGACGATCGTAAGAACGACTACGAAGCTTCCTTTGAACTACGTCCTTCTGCTCGCGGAAACGACTGAGCACAACACCCACGATAGTTTTGATGCGTTTCAACGTGAGAGGGCAAGATTAATTCTTGCTCTCGTTGGCCATCTAGAATAACTTCTGACTCGTTGCACGAAATGCGGTGATCATGACTGCTTTATAAGAAATGCTACAAAACATACAACTCGTACGGATTTTAAAAGGACCGAGCTTTTGTTAACCACTCTAGTAATTTGTTTACCCTGACGCCGAAAGGTCGGCCATTTCTGTCTAACTGCTGGGGCGTGGACCCACTCGGTCTGTACAAATATGTATTTTTGGTCCGCATAATCGGTCCTTATCCATTCATAATCATCCCATTCCGGTCCGGTTTTGTATCCCTCCCAGGAGCCCATTTGACAATCCTCTCACCACAATCACATCAGATCTCCTTCGAATGGGACTCACATTCGTAATCTTCGTCGGTGTGTCGTCCGAACAGTAGACATCGGCAGCGTCCAACGGAGGAGCAGAAATGAATCTATCAGGCTCATAATCTAATTTATATGCATATTAACCCACAGAGCCATGCGGTTTGAATTTTAGATCAGATCACAGGCACGGAATTTCGCCCGAGAGGATTATTGCGCTGGGCCTTGAATTCTGATGGGGGAAAAGTGTCCCTTCTCTAGAATTTATATTTCTGTATTTTTGGATATTGGCATTTTTTGGGGTGAATCATGCTTCGCCCGATCAGATGGCATCGAGCAGTATGCATTGCACTATTCAAATGGCACTAAATCAGATTCAATTCGGAAATGCGAGTTGGGATTCAGGAGTTGATGTTAAAGTAAATATGTTCTTCAAGTACCTTGCGGTCATTGATTCATCATATTCCAATCATTTCGACGCAAGTTAATAAAAATTAGATCGAGAAGTGAAGGAACTCGCAACCGTCCACAGAGAATCGTTTAAAAAACACTCATTTGCCATAACCATAAAATCCATCCAAACCCTCGTTTACAAATAGATTCCCGCTTCGCTCGCACCACCGCTTTTCTTCATTGTATGTTCTAAATCGAATGGAATACGAGACAACCCGATTGAAATAAAAAAAAATGAAAGAAAGAAAAAAAAAGATGAGTGATAACGGTCATAACCTATAAATTACCCCGAAATAAAAGTGAAATAAAAGTCAAAACCAAAAATAATATTTATAAACCGTCGAGTTTATATCGAAAGCGAAGGCGCGAGCGGATAGTAACATAAAAATTGTGAACGAAGACCTGCGAGAGAGAAAGAGAGAGAGAGAGACCGTTCAGACACCCAAATTAATAGACGACAAAATGGGAATTTATTATTCAAAATGTGGCAACAAACCCAGCGAGGTGCTGCTCCTCCGGATTGGACTGCGAAGCCGATCATCCGCGGCCGAGAGCGACAGAGAACCTTTCTGATGGACAGGCCCCGTGAGATTTGACGAAACTCCGAATGGGGATGGAGTGAGTGCCATGATTTCGTGATGCGAACCTGTCGCTTTACGGCGAGACCCCTCCGGTGCGTGTGAATTGGAGACTGTGCCGGGTGGCAGTCGTGTGGTGAATATTAGGCAGTAATTAATTTCTGTTGAAATTTCTTTAAATGAGTTTGGAGGATTTGTTACATGTGATATTCTTCTCAGGTGGCGAAGCAAGTCAGTCTGAAGGGAAGGAACTTCAAGGGGGTTAGTCCGGTCAGTGAAGACCGAAGCATCACCAAGTTTCAAACTGAAAGCACGAGTGAGTTGGGATGTTGATTGGGGCGTCAAAAACACTGAGAGAATTCGATGTTTGCCGAGTCTCCCATCGGTGTTTATCTTCGATGCAGTGTTGCCACATTTTTTTCATGATCAATCTGTATTTTCACATCCAAAAATCTTTTTTATCTGTATCCGGCCGTTGAAAATCTGTAAAAAAAAAAATCTGTATTGTTCTTTTTACCACTGTTTGGTGCCCGCTCACTAGTTGTAAAATAGCTTTGCGTGCATCGCATTTGAACCAAGTAATTTACGCGATTAAAATCTTTGCCGCACTTATTAAATCACACTCTATACCTTATTTTCCCATTGGTTTTTTTTTACACATTAGGAGTGTATGGATCTCATCCTCAATCGAGGGTTTAATTAATCACAGAAAATAAGACCTGAAATATACGCTCCAATAAATAGGTACTTCATGAACAAAGTAAATGCCAATAACTTGCATGTTTTATCATATTATAATTTTTTTGATATTTAAAACAGTCTAGCTTGAATAACTAGCACTGCAACAAGCTTTGAAATTGGTTAGACAGCTAAAAAACTAAACATTTTATTAATTGCACATTTCTAACTATCACAGTGAGTTTAGCATGATAGAGCGAGACTGCTAGTAAAGAAGGCATGCGGAGACATGCTCGTTTTGTCGTTTGTAATTTGCGTCAATTTGCGATTCATCAACAATGCTTGGGGCTTAGTGATAACATATTCGACGTACTGATCAGAGGGTCAACAGTTTCATCCCAGGTCCGACCTCTTCTTTCTTTTTTTTTCTTGCTTTTTTTTTAACGATAACTTCTTTGCGATTCCACAGATTTTTCGGTGAATTGAGAAATTCTTTACCGAACGTTTAGCTGTTGAGATGTCGGTAAAAAGGTACCGAAAATCTGTGGAATATTCTAAGTGTGTGGCAATGTAAGAAAATATTCAATATAAAAGCAAAACAGTATTTTGCGAATGCCTGTAAGAAATTTTGCTTTCGAGTAAAAAACGTACGAAGGTCAGATGGTATTTCATTTGGTGAACTGTGATAGATAGATAAATAAGTTTGTGATTAAAAATATAATTTTAATTTGTGCATTGCCCCTCAAATCAAGATATTATCGTGTTGTTGTTCATTATATACAAGAATCGGTACACTGAAAATTTATTTTCGTATATAAGCTTACACTTGTTTCGTAAACATGGATTTTGTACATATAACAAATGTCTCGTAAATTGAATGAAACATTCATATTGTTTTTATCTGGTGAAATGCTATCATTACACCTTTTTGTACAATGGGGGCGATCCCGGCGTAATGGTTAACATCAATACCTCTCACTCCAAAGTCGCGAGTTTGTATCTCACCCCCGGACAAGTGACCGAATTACCCAAAAGGTATTTTAGTGACTACGACGGGAGATGAAAATCTCGATAATAGAGAGAAAAAAAAAATTGTACAATTCATGATTTTCATAAAGACCAGCCAATCGCTGCTTTCCTTCAACCGTACATAAAGGGCGAACACGAAATTATTGCGACACCGAAAATGTCATGCCAATTTTCTTATAATGTTTAGAATCAAACCAAAATTTTAGGGTAGTTTTATACATATATTTACTTCAAAAATCAAAAGAAAAGTTAAACGATGGAGCCTTGAGTGTAAAATTGAACGCATTTTCGCTTGATTTTTTTTTTAATTTTTTTTCCGTCGGCCTATTTCCTCACCAGGTGACAATCACCGACGCCAGGAAGACGACTCCACCACCTGGACCCTACCTAACGACTCATATGAGCCGGGACCAACGGCTTTACTTCCCTTCCGAAGGAAGACGTGACCAGATTTTTTCGCCTCAGAAAAACCACCGAAGTCGACTGGGATTGAACCCAGACCCACTGAGGTGCTAAATAGCAGTCACGCTTACCACTGCACCACCGACGCCGGCCATTTTCGCTTGATTCCCTCCATCAAAGTCTTTACAGTGTCATCCGGTACCAGTTTCTCAGTTTTTTTTTTCCATTTTCTTAACATGTCCTTCTCGTCTTTGACTGTCTTCTTGCTCTTCCGAAGTTCCCGCTTCATCATTGCCCAGTACTGCTCCACCGGGCGCAGCTCCGGACAGTTTGGCGTATTCATGTCCTTTGGAACAAAATGGACAGAATTGGCCTCATACCACTCCAGGACACTTTTAGAATAGTGGCATGATGCCAAATCTGGCCAAAATAGCGGAGCTTCGTCGTGCTGCTGCAAGAATGGCAAAAGGCGCTTCTCGAGGCACCCAGATTTGTAGATCTCGCCATTTACTGTGCCCTTTGTCACGAAAGGCTCACTCCTCAGTCCGCAAGAGCAGATGGCCTGCCAAATGAGATATTTGGAGGTGAACTTCGACATTTTCTTCTTCTTAAATTTGTCGTCCACATGGAACTTGCTCTTGCCAGTGAAAAACTCCAACCCCGGAAATTGCTTAAAATCGGCTTTTATATACGTTTCGTCGTCCATCACACAGCAGCCATATTTTGTCAGCATCTTCTCGTAGAGCTTCCGTGCCCGAGTTTTAGCCGTCGATTGTTGCCGCTCATCGCGGCTTGGGAAGTTCTGTACCTTGTATGTATGTAGTCCAGCTCTCTTCTTTGCATTCTGGACGTAGCTCTGCGACATGCCGATCTTTTTAGCCAAATCACGGCTTGAGACGTTGGGATTTGCTTTAATTATCCGCTTCACCTTTCCCTCCGTCTTTTTGTTCTCCGGTCCCGGTTTTCTTCCAGCTCCTTTGCCGTGGTCCAACGTCAACCGCTCCTGGAACCGCTTCAACACTCTGGAGACGGTTGAATGGTGAATGTTCAACATTTTTCCCAACTGCCGGTGCGACAGGTCAGGAAATTCCAGGTGTTTGGAAAGAATTTGTTCTCTCGACTCGCATTGGTTCACCTCCATTTTGGTTGCATCGAAAAACACGACTTCGAGTTTGACAGCATGTAAACAATACACATCAATGAGAAAGTGTGCAAAATTTGGTTGATTTTTACCCAATGGTAAAAAAGTTATGCCCTGTTGAATTTGTCGCAATAATTTCGTGTTCGCCCTTTATACATACTGGGGTTGGCGGGAAACATTGATGTATCCCAAAATAATAATTAAAGCACTGTCGAGAGCTATAACTTCATACGCATTAATCAAGTAACATCTCACAAGTCACCAAGGCCTAGGGACCACGGATTCAATCACACTTCTTCCCAAAAATAAAGGATCGAACCCCTTGTCAAAAACATAACAAAACACGCTGGACAATTCCTTTTTTTCAATTACATTTTGAGTCGACTATTCGACTCTCTGTCTGTCAGTCATTCATGCAACCACCTACTATCTCTTTTATCTGTCAGTCATTCATGCAACCACCAGAAAGACGTCTTTTTTTATTGATAACAAAACATTCGTAGCTCTCTGTTTTTTTTTGGTACAATGAACGAATATTATTTCTGTGCCAGCTAATGCTTCGTGCTTTTGACAGTTGCGCGTGTGGCATTGAATGCGAAGATAGCTTCTTAGAAAGTACAAATCAGTTAAGTTGCTGAAAACAATGAATAGATTTGTTAGTTCTAACTTTGGTTTCGTAATATAAACGAAATTTAATTTTCAGTGTAGCTTATGCTATCGATGCAATAACATTGTCTAAAATCAAACCTTAGAATCAATGTATTTGAATCAGACATGAAAAGAATCAGCTCAAACCAGCTAATTCTTGAGATGAATGCTGCCCACCGAGGGTACTTGGATTGACTACCGCAAAATGACCATCCCCTTGTCATCATTTAAGACCTGCGGTTGCAGTATTTCTAGTGGTTTTGTCAAGTTATTCAGTAGGATTGATGAAAGTAGCGCTTCGAACAGACATCTTAAATGTGACAAAAGTGATGTATCGACCGTGGTGAGACTCTATACTGCAAATTCGTACTAAAAATACAAAAACACACCTGTTGATTGTACAGACTGATGCTATCCACCGAAGGTGACTTAACCAATGCTTATGAAGTTCTATCACTGAATTGAAATGGCCAGCGAGGTTAATTTGATTGATGCCTTCGAAGCGGCCATCCTTCCGGTATGTCGATGAATATCTGACGAACTCTGTAGGTGGCTCAATGAGATTTCCAGACATGGTTATTTAAAGACGATAAAAAAAATGCAACGAAAACGAAGATTTTTCAAAAATCTGTAAAATCTGTATTTTTTCTAAAAATCTGTAATCTGTATATACAGAATTCTGCATCAGAAATCTGCAAAAAATCTGTATGATTACAGATAAATCTGTATATGTGGCATCCCTGTGTTGTTCTTTGTTGTTTTCAATTTCCTCTCACCCTCTTGTGCAGTTGTGCCCACCTCCCATTGGTGGCATTTTTTTTTTTCCTTTTTCTCCCTCTCTCTCTCTTTTGGTGTCACAACCCGAACCTTTTATTTTTTTTTAGTTTCTTGTGTTTCTGTAAATGTGTGTGGTTTTTTTTCTAAAGTCTCTCATTGGCCCCACTTCTCGCTTTTTCCTCTCGGCTTTTTGAGTTTCCAAAAGATCGGCATGAGGATCTTGGGAAGTATTACAACTGGACCAACTAGTCACAGTGCGTTATGGTGTCAGTCTCGTAAAGAACCGAATGCTGCAAGTGTAGCGTATGTAATGGACTGATTTTATGTCGTTTTCGGTTTTAAACCTGGGTCAGGTCTTACTCAGACTCGCAATTACCGAACGAAAACGGATCCAGAGTCGAGTCAGTATAATGGTATTAGTGCAAAACATAAACATAAACAAACATAAACATTTTGTTTTGACAGTCCATGTTAGTGTGTATTGCTGAATCCAGGTTGGACCTCGAAAAAAGTTGAGAGCGTACCTCATCGATGTTGGGTCGGTTCCAGAGCGGATCCAGATCCGACCCCATTGGATAAATAAAAGTTTTGCCAGCTGTTAGGGCGGACCTAGGGCGAGCCCAGTTACTGCCAGTGCCGAATAACCGAAAACGACATTAGTGAATTTCCACGTATTTAACCTGCCACCTGGTGGTGAATCCTTTTTTGTATCTCCAACCGCAGCAACCATGCCGTGTACAGTAAAAACAATTGACAGCGTTATAAGTTGATCTGCAGCAGCCACGGCGAAAATAATCAAGCAACTATGTTCGATGGTTTGTTGTTGTTCCATCCGGAACGTAGAATTTGGACATCGTGAGACACTTTGTGTCCGCCCGGTAAGGCCAATCCGGTCTCGACATTCTGGATAAAGGAACGTGCTGTGTGACCGTAAAGTGCAGTAAAGGCTAAGAGAAAGACCGGGGGCAAGTTGAAATTGATGGAACCGGCCAAATGGTGAAGAAGCACCAGGGCAAGATGGATGGTTATGCTGAAGTGGTCATATTGGAATACGAAACCTACAAGACACTGGACGGCAACGACTGGCTGTGGACCGGGTACTTTACAATGTGTCTCACAATAGGTGTCCCCTTTTCTTGGTTTATTTCAGCTAGGTAATTTTAACAGTGGCATTGATTATACCCGTTCTGAGTGTATTCTTTTGACAGCTTATCGCTGAAGATAAATAAACGATTCCGTTTGTTTATATTTATCAGCTACCATGGAAGCCATACCGAAGCAAGTTTTAAAATTACATTTGCAAAAGCTTAGACCGTGCCAGATATTCAATAGCCTTAAGCAGTTCGGAGTGAGTAAGCGTTTTGTTTTTCGTACCTTGAAACGGTTCAAGGAAACTGGAAATGTTCATATTCAACACAGAGGAGGTGCCAGATGAACTGCCAGAACGAAGAAAAAGATCAAATGAGAGCAAACTATTTCAAATGTCCCTTGCTTTAATGAACAGGCTCCTCAGACATGAGCTGGAATGCAAGCCGTACAAGAAACAACGGATTCACGGGTTGACGGAGCGTCAAAGCAAGCCAGGGTCCAAATAAGCAGAAATCTTTTGGTTCGGCACGGTGACTGCGAGATTTTATTTTCGGAGAAAAACCTCTTCCTCCTTCAGGACAGTCATAACCAACAAAATGCTGTAGAACGCTATCAGAATGTATCGAAAATCATGGTATGGGGCGCCGTTTCACGAAAAGGGACACTTCCACGTCTTTTCATAGAACCTAACGTAAAAATCAACACTGAATATTACATCGAGCAGGTTTTGAAGAACCATCTGCTTCTTCATGCTTCAACGCTGCCTGGCAATACATCATATTGTTTCCAACAGGACTCAGCTCCAGCTCACAAGGCAAAGAAAACACACGCGTGGTGCGCGGAAAATTTGCCCGATTTCATCACAAGTGAAGAATGGCCTGCATCTTCACCGGATCTCAACTCACTTGACTATTTTGTTTGGGGTTATACGCTTCAATATATAGGCCGTAAGTACGGGCTTACTTTAGATCGATTCAAGATACATTTGGTTGATTTTCGGGACCAAATTCCTCAGGAAATTGTGCGTGTCAGCTGCAATGGGTTTACAAAGCATTTGCCCAAAGTTATCAAGGAAAAGGGCGAGAGATTCGAGTTGAATTAATATGGTTTATTTCTATAACATTTATCTTTCATATGAAAAATAAATTCTGCCGGCGTCGGTGGTGTAGTGGTAAGCGTGACTGCTACTTGGCACCCCAGTGGGTCTGGGTTCAATCCCAGTCGACGTCGGTGGTTTTTCTGAGGCGAAAAAATCTGGTCACGTCTTCCTCCGGAAGGGAAGTAAAGCCGTTGGTCCCGGCTCATATTCATGAGTCGTTAGGTAGGGTCCAGGTGGTGGAGTCGTCCTCCTGGCGTCGGTGATTGTCACCATGATAGGAAATAGGCCGACGTAAATTAAAAAAGAAAAAAAAATCTACAATTTGGTTGATTTGTTTTGCTGTATTCCTATTTTATTCAAGTAACACCTATGGTGAGACACCCTGTATATAATGCAATAAGAATCACCATGATGTTATTATAAATAACTTGAATAATTTGCAATGGACCATCATGAGTGTGCTATTAGACTGCTCCCAAGATGTTTTCTGAACTCAATTTCAACTTCACGCCATAGCTATGGACAACATTACAGTGCCGGTTGAAACTGTGATTATGATTTCCACTAAAAATTTCGAAAGCTGCGCTTTTTTGTCGATGATTGAGATGATATATTTTGAGAAAAAAGTGAACTGCTCGAAAATCTAGACAATTTCTTATGTTTTAAAAATACTTTTAATCGACAGTGTAGACCATGAGTCTAACCCACCATGACGATTTAAGATGATTCCAATAGAGATGCTACAAAATTGAGAAATATAGGAGAATTTTCTGTTGATATTTCTAAATCTTAAGAACGGCGCATTAATTCTGGAAGTGTACAATCAAAAGTTGCACCATAAAAGCGACCTCGCATATGATATTTTGATAAGCATTCTGAGCATTAACAATCTTTAGATTTCTAATATTTATTCAATAATCGATTTGTCCAAAAAAGATTGTCAGTTTTTTTTACTATGAATTGTACATATGCTCCTCATAAACAAACATAATTTTCACAATCACAACAATCTTAACAATCTTTGTTAACTTTTGTTCGTTTGATTTTTCCCAAACTAGCATGTCATGTTCATGTGTTTTTACTTTGGAATTACTTGATTATAACCTGTTTGTTATTATGATGCTAGAAACCACCAAGATAAGACATTATCATGTTGAATGCATGTTATTCAAAGTATCTTGAAAACGTATTATTAAAACATGTTTCGAACAAAATTTGGTCCACTTAAACTTGACGCATTTCCTTTCATCGTGCATTAAAAAGTTTTGCACAACCCTCATTTTGGAGATGTGTGCGTGTAGCATCATGCCTCTATTTTGATTTTGAGATTAGCACTTCAGTCATCAAAATGTCGTCGAAGGAAGCAACGCATCAAAGTACTGCACGTGCATGGCGAAAATCCAAACTACTCTCACGCCAAGTTGGCGAAATTGTTGAATTTTGCGGAACGTACTGTTACCAACATATTAAAAGGGCAAAGGGTAAATGCACCCTTCTTTTTGCGGTAATGCTCCTTAAACTTTGGAAAAATGCTTCTTAGATGCGTTTGACCGGTATTATGCAATCGGAGGTATTAACCTTCTGGTTAGCGCTTTCCGGTTGTTTTGTCGGGTCTTAAGTTTCTTCAAGATTGTATTGTTCTGACGGGTCTTAAGTTTCTTAATTTAAGAGTCGTCAAAACGAAATTAAGACTCGTCAAAATGAAATTTAAACCCGTCAAAACTCTCTAGAAGATTGCGGAGCGAAGCCCGCTGTACAATCTTGAAGAAGCTTAAGACCCGTCAAAACACCCGGCAAGCGCTAACCAGAAGGTTAATACCTCCGATTGCATTATAACGGTCAAACGCATCTAAGGAGCATTTTTCCAATGTTTAAGGAGCATTTCCCCAAAAAGAAGGGTGCATTTACCCTGCTGCCTATTAAAAGTATTCGGTGAACGTTTGTCGACAGCCAGGAAAGCTGGATCGGGGGGGAATCGAAAGCCGGAGACCACAGCGACGACAAAAAGAGTTGCCTGCTGTTTCGACCGGAACCCCAACATCTCCGTCCAAGATGTCGCAAAGAAGCTGGATAGAGCTTAAAAACGAGCTGGACTGTCGACTTACAAGAAAGTGGTGACTCCAAATCGCGACGATAAACAAAACACGTCGGCCAAAGCACGATCGCGAAAGCTGTACACGACGATGCTGACGAAGTTTGATTGCGTGGTACAGGACGATGAAACTTACGTCAAGGCAGACTTCAAACAGCTTCCTGGACAGGAATTTTATACGGCAACCGGACCGGGAAAGGTGGCAAATATTTTCAAGCACATTAAACTGTTAAAGTTCGCGCAGAAATATCTGGTGTGGCAGGCCATCTGTACCTGTGGCTTGCAGAGCAACGTTTACATTGCGACCGGAACCGTCAACCAGGAAATTTATCTGAGCGAGTGCCTACAAAAACGTCTACTGCCTTTCCTGGAGCGACACAATTGTTCCGTTCTGCCGGATGTGGCATCTTGCCATTACGGAAAAAAGGCCATGCAGTGGTATGCTGCCAACAACGTTCAAGTGGTGCCGAAGGACAAGAACCTTCCCAACACGCCAGAGCTCCGCCCAATCGACCAATATTGGGCCATCGTCAAGCAGAACCTTAAGGAGACTCAAAAAGCTGTTGTGAGCGAGAAACAGTTCAAGGCAAACAGGTGTTCTGCGGCGAATAAAGTGGACAAAGAGACTGTGCAAAATCTTATGACAGGTGTTAAACGAAAGACCCGGCAATTCGCATTCGGTGAAAAGGAAGCTTAGTTGAATATTTTTCCTGTATTTTGTATTAACTGAACTTGAAAAAAAAAAGAATTTGACTTATTAATAAGAACTTTGATCGACTCACACACATAACTATTTGACCAAATTTTGATCGGAACACCCTTTAGGGAACCTCCAATCCTGATGGGAAACTGGTATAGATCTAAATTATTAGATCTGAAGTGATCTAAATTCTTGCACCGCGCCGTTTTTATTGGCTTTTATACAACAATTTGATTTAAATTTTTGGATCTTCTAAAAAAAATTGATCCAAATGATGCATGTTTTTGATCACTTTTTCGGCCTTGATCTATTTTCTGTAGTAGTGCTGGGAACAATGCTATTGAAAAAAAAGAAGAAGGGTTTTTGTGTCAAAGCCGTCAGTAAAAATAAAAATAAGCAAAATGAAATCGACGAGCAACAAGAAAAAGGCGGATCTGAAAAATATGTCGTTGATAGTTTCCGGATAACTTAAATGCGGACCTCGAAGATGATGTGAATAATGCTCAGGTTCAAACTGCAGTTACCAGTATGAAGTAAGGAAAAGTAAATTGGATTAAAAATCAGAAAAGAAAAAAGAAATGGAAAAATCGATTGCCTAGGAAGGTTCTGCCCAGATTGACGTCGGTGAGGAGGACTATGAAGATGCAGATGATGACAACGAGCAATCCATGCATTGCCAAATAAACTGGAAGTTTGTGGTGGTGAAAGCAATTTGAACGAGTGAGATGAAGAAACTGCAACACGTAAAGTGCAGAGAAAATAAACTTAAATCTACTTAAAAATTGACGGAAGAACTGACATCCACTCCTGTAAAGGTTGATATTATTTGTTGCAAAGTCCTCAACTTTGCTCTGGTCACGGTAACAAGTGAAACGAACGTAATTCCTGCATTTAAAGTGGACGGTCTAGCTGTATTCAACGGATTTCAACTTTGTGTACTTCAATTTGGGCAATGCAGTCAAAAGCAAATTGTGAGAAAGAAGAGATGAAATTAAATAGCCAGTCCTCCCAGCCGTAGTTGTATTCGTCAATTTTCGCCATGACGCCCTCGCAGAAGTATTTCCGATCGTGGCTGCGGTCGATCACAGTATCCTTCAACGGCATTTGAAGTCACACTCTGGCCGAACTGGTGAATTCATCCAGTAATGTTTATAACAAAAGTCGAACAACTCCTTGTTGTCGGTCATGTTGTTAATAAGTATGTCCCAGTCCACCGGCCGAAATCTTGGTTATCAAAAATCGAAAGAAATCAAAACCCTTAAGAAAAAATAGAAAGTTCTCAAATTTTCAGTCCTGCTTGTGGTTTGACCAACCTTCTAGAGAATGAACGAAATTAAATTACACATTCTGAATTTCGATCGACATGACTTTTTGTAAGTTTTTTTTTTTTTTTTTTTTTAAGTTTACCGGTTACGAATTTCGTTCGTTCTTTGAGAAGCTGGGCATCATTTATTTCCGCACCGCACCGTCTTATCCGCAATCAAATGGGTAAGCGGAAAGCACGACAAATTGCAGCAGGGTCATCGTAATTCGCGAAGGTACACAAATCCGGCCGGAGTCATCATCGAGGCGGTTAGGAACGTGCATTACAATGTACTTCTCGATGCATCAGGAGGAAAGCGGATGATTCGTTTGCACATTGATAATTTTTTTAATTTGGAACAACGATTCTGGAAATCAGTAGAAAGCTGAAATTGAGCTACCGCTGTGTATTATTTTGAAATGACGTTTCGTTTGACCGAGTTGCCGTTTGCTTTTTTGCATATAGATCAAAGTAAATAGATCAGCGGTGCAAGATTCCTTATTTTGATCTAAAATAAGAAGATCTAAATTTTTGAAACGGATCAATTTTAGATCAAAATATCCATCAGGATTGCAGATGCCCTTAGTCCTAAATCTGTATCTAAAAACTTCTTGTGTGACCTGAAACATGTTTCAAATAGATCGCTGTCTTGGTCATGTAGGATACCATAAATAAGTTATGTGCACTGGAAAAATACATGAGATCATGTCTTAGAGATGAATATGTCTCGCGTAACTTTTCAAAAGGTCCTATGTAACAAATGTAAACAAATGGAATTAATTAATGCACACTATAGCTATTGCACTTATCAACATTATGTTAAAACACGCATTTTGATATGTTTTCATAATATTAAGAAAATTGAAAATCAACAAAACGTCCGATGTCTGATTTCGCAAAGCTATGCTCTACTGAACATTTTGAACATTACATAACAAGTTGTGTTAGTTTGGTATGGCTTTATTTAATGTACGTGAACTATAGGATTCCATATAAATCAATTGTTTTAACAGCTATTTTTGTTTTCATTATTTAGTTTCCAATGTCAGAGAGTAAATGAATAATTCACTTCGCAGGACAAATGTAAAATGGTTAATCTTTCAAAAGGAGATTCACTCCATTTCCACAACCATTTCTTATCCTTAAAAGCGCGTTCTTGAAGAAGGCAATTTCCTCCTGATTAATTCAATTGCCACATTCTTTTCCACGAGCGTCACCATTTCCATCGCAGACCTGCCTTTTTTCGGATCCTTCATAAAAATAAAAACCTCATTCTAAGATCCTAGCCGCTGCCAGTGCTTACGTATGGTGCTATCCGAGGATATCCGCTTCCGCTTCTGAGTGGGTTAATTTCATTGCTTCCTAACCCGTGCCTGCCTGAACAGCGCCAAAAAGAAAACGTAGAACGCTGATGGAAAACCGTTCCGCTTCATTCTATTTCGTGTAAAACGTTCTTCCCGGAACGGGCATGGTGACATAGCAGGCTATCAACAACGGTGGAAACTGAGTTTACACTAAATTAATTGAATATTCACTCTCAGTAGCCTTTGGGTGGGACACACAAATACCCTGACGACAACCATCGAGTGTGATTCGTTATGGAAGGAACACGATGCTTTTCCAACAGAAATCCTCCGCTGCTGCAGTAGTCACACTTCAATAAACCCCCGAAATATTTGCATCTAAAGTGCGAATTCCAAACTGCCAATCGATTCGGATTGCTAATGAGTCGCGCAATTCCCGAACGGAGCAGTGCAAATGGAGTCTGTCCGCTCTTCGTTCGGGAAATGGTTGTGAGATTGTAGAATTTTTTTTTTACTCGTCCCAAGTTCAAATTGATTACCACTCATTAGTGAGCAAACTGAAACGACGCTGATGATAGCGCGCTCGCGCCCTGCTTCCGATGATGGCTGAAGCGAATGCATAATTAAGAAGTCGGTGTTGGTTTGATACGGCAGGATGGTTGGGGACTTTTTTTTGGCGAATTGACATCGTCTAATTTGACTAATTTGATGCCGGATTGAAAACGGTAGACCACCTGGGTGTGTTAACTGTCACCACGGATAATGGCTGTCGGTTGAGAACGAAACTAATGGCCGTTGATGAGTTGTTATGAACTGGTTCACGATAGAGAGAGAGAGAGAGAGAGAGAGAGAGAGAGAGAGAGAGAGAGAGAGATGGAAATTTAAATTATTTAAAGTTCGACGGCAGGGTCATTTCAAGTAAGAACTGCGCTGCGGTCTAAGCAGAATTTTAAACTTAAACTATAGGATGGCTTCAAGTTACTACAGGCTGACTAAAAGTTAATGGGTACGCCCCTTGGCGCCACTAGCACGCCTCTAGTGTTGGGAGTCGAAAATCATTGACAGTGGTTTAATTACACTTCTATAGAGAACAACTGGTGCAAGTTTGATCAAAGTAGTCGATCGCTTTCAGAAATGACGTCAAATAGAACTCGAAAGCAGTAAAAAATACTGTGCACAAACACCTGGAGAATCGGGAGTGATCCGTTTCCCAGAAACCCCCCATCTTGACAGATTAACTTCGTTTCGTGTAACCACTTGTAAATTGTAGATGTCACCCCGCAACGCAAACATTGAGGTCGTCCCTGGCAGAGGCACCGATTTTTCTATCCGGAGCAGTATGTTTTTGCAAAACAACAAGCAAGCGTACCATATCAAGGGAGCCTATTTTTATATTCACGGTATAACTTCAGTTTTAAGTAATTTGAATATTGAAATAAATATTTCACGCGGCTTTCCTCCGAGCAAAGGTACAACCGCGGCGTTTCCTCAACCACGGTTGTTCGTTTCGAAAGTGTTACACCGCGTTGCATTTTGTGAACACTTCGACAGTCGCGCGGTGTATTGTATCCAATAAATCTGAGAATAATTAAAGGTTATTCGTTTGCGGAGTTTTCTCAAGTGCAAATTTCGAATGAGAAGCGCAAGATTGTAGCGGTTGAGTGGTTTTTCGGCGATATTCGGAAAGAGTGAATTTTTTAGTGCATTTTTGTTTATGTAAGGACTGTATTCGATGAAATTTGGACACACGCAATTGTTCGTAACTTTTTAGCGTGTGGGTAAAAATTATTGAAATTTTAACTGAATGTATTTCATTGTGCTGTGTCAATTGTGTAATGAGTTTCGTGAAAATCGGTCGAGTGATTTCAGTGATGGCTTCGAATGAAGAAATAGTGCGCCAACAAATTTTGGGCACTCACTTCAAAAAACCCAAACGCTTCTCATCGATGGATCGGAAAACAGCTCGGAATCGCACATTCAACCGTATCTCATGTGATCAAAACGTTCAAGGACCATAAGACAACCAAGCGGAAAAATGGTCAAATCCGGAGAAGGCCAGGATGGCATTGAACCAATTTAAGCGTTATCCCAACATTTCGATCAGGGATGTTGCGAAAAAGGCGAAAGTTTCTGTTTGTTTTGTGCAGAAAACAATGAAACGTTCTGGATTACATGTGTACAAGGTCCAGAAGGCACCGAACTGGAGCGATAAACAGAACTCGGTGGCCAAAACTCGTGCAAGAAAACTGTACAGGGTCTGGCTCACAAAACCGTTCTGCATTGTGATGGACGATGAGACCTACATTAAAGCCGACACCAAACAAATGCCAGGACAGGAACACTACGTCGCCACCTCTAAGTTGGCCGTTCCGGAGAGTGTACGGAAGAAGAAACTGTCGAAATTCGCCAAAAAATTCCTTGTCTGGCAAGCGATCACCGGATGTGGCAAAATGAGTCAGCCCTTCATCACCTCTGGGACCGTCAACGGACAAATCTACAAGGACGAATGCCTCCAAAAACGACTTCTGCCCTTCTTGAGATCTCACGATGGCCCGACACTGTTTTGGCCGGATTTGGCATCTTGCCACTATGCCCGGCCCGTCTTAGACTGGTACAAAGATAATAATGTAGTTTTTGTACCAAAAGACGTCAACCCTCCAAACACTCCGGAACTTTGCCCAATTGAAAAATTTTGGGCAATCATGAAGGCAAAGCTCGTTAAAACTCCAAAACTGATAGAATATGAACTTGAACTAAAGAAAGTGTGATTAAAAGTAAGTAAGCAAGTCGGTCCTATCATTGCCCAAAATTTGATGAAAGGGGTCAAGGCAAAGATGCGCGCATTTGGGTTGGGAGAAGAGGTTCAATAAACCACTGATGTCAAAACTTAACCATTTAGTAGTACTTTGTTTCCAAAATGTTTGAAAAGAATCGGGCTCAAGAAAAATTTTTGGTGACCTATTTTGTGTGTCCAAATTTCATCGAATACTGTCTTTACATTATTAAAATTTAGTTGCTAGTATATAAGAAGTGTAAATATTGGATCAAGTGTCTAACGTGTTTTACATTTTTAATTGGAGTAAGACCTGAGAGAAAACATAAGTTTAGCTGAATAGAGTTAAGTTAATAGAGTTTGCGAAATCTTAACAATTTGTTAAATATGATGAATCACCGGTAAGGTTTTAATTCAAATCAAATTAAACGAACCACAATTTGAAGAAACATTCGTTAAAATTTCCAAAAAACGCACGCGAAATTTTTTTTGGATTCGTTCAATTTTGGTTTCAACAGGTCGGAAAATTGATGCAAATACATTACAAAATATTCGAATTTGTGACAATCAGTTTGTGGAAGATGCCTATAGAATCATTGGCAAGAAACAAATCTTACAAAAGAATGCTATGCCCGTCATTTTTTTTTCCAAAACAGCAAAATATGGAACGTAAACAATAAATTAAAATCTGTTCTACGTAAAGAAATTTAAATTACTGGTTTGGCAAACAATCTAATAATCACTTTGCCTCCCATACGTTATTTCGCTGACAGAAACATTCAAACGGCTACCAAACAAATAGTCAAAAATAATGAAGCCCATGATCCCTCGAAACTCTTGCGCAACTGATGGTTGACTGCTCCCCGTAGGAAACGCTTATCAGCTCCCTTTTCCCCATTGCAACACGTTTTTTATGAAGCAAATCCAAATTTTGTAGCGATTGTCACACTTAATACTTCGCTTCAGTGCGTGATTTAATTTAGGTACGACATACTTTTATGTTTCCACTGATTCCGTGTTCATTGCAAGCATAAAATGTAACAAACTTTGCATTAACGTTTGCTAGAATGAAAGATATGAAGAGAAAGTGTTGAAAGTTCCGTTAGTGTACGGTAGGTTGGAAATGGAATAGAAGTATTGAAAATTGAGCGAAAGGGCATGGGTAAAGTAGTACTCGAACCAAGGACGTTATCATTGCCAAACATCCCACTGCGGGGTAGGTTGAGGCACAGATACATATGCCACCTCAACTGGCATCTTCATATCTTTCATTCTAGCAAACATGACTGTCTACTCTTGGTGCCTCATGGCGATGAGCGAAACATCTCCTTCTACATCATAATCGTTACTCCACGCTCAGAGAATACAAAGATAACAATTAGAGTATGTTTGCATTAACATTTTTTATCGCACACATCATCGCATGTCATACCCGCATTTCGACCTTTTTAGAAGATACGCTTGATTTTTTTTATCCGTTTGACACGTTTGACAGTACCACCGGACCAAATTTTTGAGTTTCAGTGACAATAAAGGGTGTCCACAGTTAAATTGCATCACCTTCAATAAGCTGTAACATTTCGCCCTTTGGGTTGATTTCAACGAAACTTTGGGTGAAATGACCTCAGCGTGTATTGTTTACACTGCGTGAGTTCCATTGTGAAATGTGTCGTAGGAACAGCAAGTGCGCGAGAACATTTTGCACACGCACCTCGACAACCCACTTCTTTCGCACCGAGCCATCGGAAAGATGTTGAAAATTCACCAGTCTACAGTGTCTCGTGTCATAAAACGTTTTGGGGAACGTTGAACTGTCGATCGGAAGAAGGTGAGTGGTAGAAAAAGTGTTCCGTACTGTGTGAAGGATCACAAGCGAGTGGTTGCTGCCTTTAAACGCAAACCCAACTGTTCCACAAAATCTTATGCGTGGTATTAAGAGGAAAGTTCGGGCTCTTGGATTTGGTAAAGAAATACAGTGAAATAAAAATACTTGAACCAAGATTTAACTAGAAAATAAGAAGAATGATTAGTAATTTCGTCTACAATGTGCAGACTTCTTCAGTGTCATGTACTAATACTCGACTGAAAGAAAACCTTTGCCACCTGCCCTATGTATCTTATTTTCTAAATACAAACACTTGTACCTACAGCTAACATTTTGTACCTAACCTATCTTGAGTCCAAAACAAATATTATGCTTGATATCTACCTCGCCTTTTCCTTATACCTAACCTAATTATTCCGTAGCAAACAAATCTAGAAACCATCCTAAAAACGGAAGGATTACTTCCAACTCGTTGGTGGAGATACGTCGACGACATCTTCGCCGTAGTTAAACAAAAGGATCTCCCCTTAATTCTTCAAGCAATCAACAATCTCCACAAATGAAATAGAAAAGGATGGGAAACTTGCATTCCTCGAACTTCTAGTAGTGAGAGAACCATTGTCATCATCGTCTTTAGAGTTTGAAATTTTCAGAAAATCCACAAACACCCAAAGAGTCATCCCTTTCACTTCAAACCACTCTCTCCAGCATAAAATGGCCACTTTCCACCACATGATCCACCGGATGTTGACCCTTCCTCTCAATAAAACCGGAAAAGCCAAAGAAGTAGCATAATCCAAGATTATACTTTATTTTTTATTTATATTTCATGACAATCGGTTGATAGACTTGTTTTTGAGGACGAGTTTAAAGTGATGCAATTTAACTGTGGACACCCTTTATACTAGAAGTGTAAAGTTGTTCCCGGGTTAGTTTCCAAGCTGGCTAAAGTGCTGAAGATGCCAAAATCTACAGTTTGCTGAGTGCTCTAAACCCACAAGGAAACTCTGAGTGTGGAAAGGAATCAGCGGACCTACGAAAAAACTGGGAACCAGGGATCGTCAGCTGCGCAGCAACAAGTAACAATTTTAGTTTTATTCCAGCCATATAGCACTCCTCCCGGCTTTGTTGATAAAACTACATTCAAAACTGTTTTGTCTACCAACACCTCCTCTATGCTTCATTAAAGCCAAAATTTGTACAAAGTGGCCCACTCTATAGACGGTTGTGAAAACAAGTTAATAAAACCTTTATAAGACCATAAAGATTTTGAAAATGTTCTAGTGATAGATGTTATGACCACTTGAGAACCTTCATAAAACCTATTGGCTGCCATGAAAACCAGCATACGGCCAAATGGCCACAGCTGTCAAACTTCACTGTGATATCGTGGTTGGTTTTTGTTGTTCTGCTTTGTTCGATTCTCTGCTATTCTGATTCATTTAGCAGTAAATAATATCGAAGAAAAAAGTTCTAGAGTTGCGGGAAATTTTGTTTGATGGCAAAATATCCAAAAAAAATTGAGTTTTTTTTTACAGCGTATCATGCTCCAAATCATATGCGCATTTAATTTTATGGTGAATATTGGCACGATAAGAGCCGAAAATTAATGCGCCTCGGAAATTATAATAAGTTTACAACAACAAAAACAAAATTAAAACAAATATATTCGGTAAATTAATCATGAATTTCCTGAAAATTGATGGAATTCAATAAGGTTATCTAAAAAAATGCCGAAATTGGTCTCCGATCTACAGTTCATTAGCATTACATTTAAATTTTGTGCATTTATTATTCCACATTTCATTTATTTCTTATATTTCAATATGGCGATTGGAAAAAATCACAGTTTTGCCAAAAAACCAATTTATCTTCGCAATGACTACTATAAAACTATTTGGTCATTTGGTGACTTCCCTCAATGCCAATTTGCCGTTTAATGCATTTACTGGAGGCAAAATGGTTTTAAAATGCTTTTTCAACTGACCATAATAAGATAATATGAATGAGTCCTAAAACGGCATTTCAAAGCAGCATTTTACGAGTTCATAAAGTCGAAATAAAACCTTTGATAGGAGTAAAAGGAATTTGAGAAAACAAGGTTTTAAGATCGTTGTAAACAAGCTGTGTAGGTTCTCATAAACCTGACTAAAATATGAAACCTATTGGCACCTCTTGGTGCCATAATAAAACCAAATTGATTTTTAGTGGCTTTAATAAAACCTTAATAAAACTTAATAAAGCAGGATGGTTTTGGCAATGTTAAAGTGGAAGAGGAGTACTTTTGGGGATCAAAAAGTGCTAGTCCTTCTAATGCGCGTTCTTAAAAAACAGACTATTTTCGGATCGATGGTAAAAAGAATGGAAAAAGATATTTTCACAAACCGAATTGCATTTTATTCATTAAGAAATTAAAAACTTCGCAAATAATACTCCTTGCCCCGCCTCCTTGCGGCAGTTAGCCGAAGCTTTAACCATTGGTGAAAAAAAGAAGCTTGTAGGCATATTCTTCAGTTCCTTGGTCACCTTTTTGATCAAATCATCCGTCGTTTAGGCCACGAAGTTATCTGAATATACTCTCCGCTTCAAATTGGCCCAGAACTTCTCGATTGGGTGCAGCTGTGGCACGCTAGGAGGGTTTGCATGCTTCCGCACGTTCCGCTTCGCCGGGAAGATCTCTTTGACCAGAATCTTTAGCCGTGCTTTCTGGGTTTCCGCTTGGTTCTCCGACACGGCTGGCTTGGACTGACGCTTCCGCATGTGGATATTCATTTTGGCCAAATACTTCTTGACCGTTCGCACCGACCTCCCGGCCCAACGTACGGAAAGAAGTGACCACCTTTTCTTCCATCTTCCGCTTCTGGTGAGTCCTTCGGTCGCTTAAAACTTCCGCTCGATGGACTCTCCCTTCTTCAGAAGTGTCAGAATCTTGTAGATGTTTCCGCGATCGTATCCAGCCGACACAAAGTGGGCCACGATGGCCGACTTTTTTAGGCGCGGATGGAGCAGGCGGCAAGAACAAACCAAAGATCGAAGTTGTTTCACTGTTTTTGCCATAGCTGCCGTAAACAAACTGATGGAGCTGTCAAATTTTCACAGTATATAGGCAACTAGTATATATTGACTACTGGCCGGACAACTGGAGTAACCACCAGGTGGCAGGGTAGTCGCATGAAAAATCAGACCATTTAGTCGCTTTTTTTTAATCCACGCTTTATAGAGCGAGTTTCCCTCAGGTATAGAAGTTGACGCATGTCAGGCTGTTATTCAAAGTAAAAGCCATTGCCTTGCTCAGGATATTCCTGCTAGAGCCTCTGTTCATCAAAAACAACTTTCTGATATTTGTTCGGTCCTTCCTGATCCACGATTGATCGTGGGAGATTTTAAGCCTTACGGTACAGGCTGAGTTGAACTAAATTATTACAACCGTTCTCTGTGCCAATTTATATATGACAGTTCTAGACACTGGAGAAGTTACACGCTTCGCTGGTATATCCTATACTGGCAGGTTCATCCTCACATTTTGCTCTAAATCATTATCGTTGAACGGAACGTGGAATCCCAAGTAAAATTGCCAAAACCATCCTGCTTTATTAAGTTTTATTAAGGTTTTATCAAAGCCACTAGAAATCAATTTGGTTTTATTATGACACCAAGAGCGGCCAATAGGTTTCATATTTTAGTCAGGTTTATGAGAACCTACACAGTTTATTTCAAACGATCTTAAACCCTTGACTTCTAAAATTCCTTTTACTCCTATCAAAGGTATTATTTCGACTTTATGAACTCATAAAATGCTGTTTTGAAATGCCGTTTTAGGACTCATTCATATAATCTTATTATGGTCAGTTGAAACAGCATTTTAAAACCATTTTGCCTCCAGTAAATGCATTAAATGGCAAATTGGCATTGAGGAAAGCCACCACAAAACGAAATAGTTTCAAGGTAGTCATTGCGAAGATAACTTGGGTTTATGGCATAGTTGTGATTTTTTTCCAATCGCCATATTGCAATATACGAATTAATTGAAATGTGGGAAAATAAATGCACCGAATTTTAAATGTAATGCAAATGAACTGTACATCGGAGGCCAATTTCTTTATTTTTTTAAGATAACCTTATTGAATTCCTTCAATTTTCAAGACATTCATGATTTATTTATCGAATATATTTGATTAAATTTTGTGTTTGTTGTTGTGAACTCGCATAATTTCCGAGGCGCACTAATTTTCGGTTCTTATCGTGCCCATATTCACCACAACATTAAATGCGCACATGATTTGGAGCATGATGCGCTGTAAAAAAGCATAATTTGTTTTGGATATTTTTCTATAAAACAAAATTTCCCGCAACTCGACCTTTTTTCTTCGATATTATTTACTGCTAAATGAATCAGAAGATCAGAGAATCAAACAAAGCAGAACAACAAAAACCAACCACGATATCACAGTTAAGTTTGACAGCTGTTGCCATTTGGCCGCATGCTGGTTTTCATGGCAGCCAAAAGGTTTTATGAAGGTTCTCAAGTGGCCATAGCATCTATCACTAGAATATTTTCAAAATCTGTATGGTCTTATAGAGGTTTTATTAACTTGTTTTCACAACCGTCTATAGAGTGGGCCACTTTGTACAAATTTTGGCTTTAAAGAAGTATAGAGGAGGTGTTGGTAGACAAAACAGTTTTGAATGTAGTTTTATCAACAAAGCCGGGAGGAATGCTATACGGCTGGAATAAAACTTAAATTGTTACTTGGGATGTGATCAAGGATCTTTACGGTAGTGATAATTTGCCTCTTGAATCTCGGTTTCCACCAGCTTCAAAACGTAAGAATTCAACCAAATAGCGTACGATCTAACCCGTTACATCGATTTGACTAAATTCAGGACAGCAATAGATGAATCCGTTATAACTGATCTCCAAGCTCCAAGCTTGATCTTCTTCTCCATGGTAGGATCAGCAATGCATCGCGGTTTACCGACAAGAGTCCGAACACCTGATCACTTTGAAGAATACGTGGCTCTAGAACGAAAACTTAAGAGCCTAATCAAGGGCAAGAAACGCAGATACAGGGGATAATTCTTGGACGGACTATCGCGTGGAACGTTTCAAAATTTTTTCATGAAAAAGCTTTATCTTCGTGTTAATTTAGCGTCATTTTGGTGTGAGTCTCATCTCATTGTTCGATAATGGGCAAAGAGAAAGCGGAATCGCTTGCAAAGGTGGGCGCTATGGAAGACGATATTTATGATCAAAAAGTAGCTGACAGCATAGATGGTGTAAAGAAGATGTGAGGCGATGGCAACATTTTGCCATCACAAAGGTGTGGAAAAAATCTTGGTTAGGGGGGATGGATGTGGGTCGAGACTTCATTCAGGCGACGTCTCGCCTTATGTACATTAATTATTTTTTAAACTTTAATTTTACCGTGTTGGGCTGAGTGACTAACATTAGCATTTGATTGTAATTTGTGCATTTTGTACGTTTCTTGATAATGTTTAAATTTAAAAAGCGGACTATTTATAAAAAAAATCATACTTTTTTTTTAGATATTTAAAATTTACGTACTCTCTTTCCATCCATAAAATTTGTATTTATAACTACACACTTAGAAAATTTTACAGTATTCGGTAATTTTTTACCGAACTTTCAACAGCTGAACGTTCGGTAATCCGATTCAACGGATTTCGGTAAAATTTGACCTGTTCCGGTATGTTTTTTACAGGAATACTGTAAAATTTCATCGAAATCTGGTAAATCGGAGTACCGAACGTTCAGCTGTTGAAAGTTCGGTAAAAAATAACCGAATACTGCAAAATTTTCTAAGTGTGTAACCTCGAGGCAACCGCGAGTAATCGGTTCACCCCTTTAACTGAATCTGAAGAAATCTGGTGTGCATTTGAAATGAAAACTTGGCTCTGTAAAGTTCATTTGAATGAGCCTGTATTGTCAATATTTTAAGCCTGACAATATAAATGCCAATAGACCCTCTATTATTCCCTCCATTTTTTTTTTGAATATATTGACAAGTGTGATGGGCGCTTTAGAGCAAAATTTGAGTTGTTCAATTCCCGAGTTGTTTACAGCCGTTAACGACCACCTCCAAGACGAAGTATCGTTCTGGCAGTCTTGTGAGGCCTCACATGGAAGAAATGCAAATTCTCACAGTTAGCCAGTCACTGATCTACTTCCATTGAAACATTTTTTTGTCCCCGAGAGAAGGCTTAAGGCGCCTAAGCCTCAATCTGCTGGTCTAAATCCAACGGCAGCTTGGGTGACGTCGATGATTACAAGATGGTGGTCAGCCATCGGATGAGCCTCATAACAGGTGTCCCGTGAAGCCCATGATTGAAGTCAGTCTCCGTGCAGAGAAGTCTTTGCTGTCAGGTGGCCGTAATTTTCGCACGTCCATGAAAGATCCGGTATAAAAGCGCAGAACGCCGATTGATCAAATCCCCCCAACGTGATTATGACCGCTGCTGGACTTTGTTGCTCTTGAATTATAGAGGCAACATTTTGGCAGAACTTCAACTTATTGAACTACTCACAAATTTCTCTTCGTATCCTCAGAATTACAAAACAGCCAGCCTTCTCCACACAAACCCACCTCACCAAGAAATTGGAATAGCTCAAGGTCACACACCGCAAATTGTCAACATCAAACAAAGGTACAACAACTCTAATTGGTCCATCAAGAACAGCTCTACATTGCAGCTGTGCACCGACGTCGGAGGCAGCAGCAGCAGTAGCTCCAACCACGCCGTCGACCACCGAGGACCGCTTGGAGCACTTGTCAAATGAAGAAATGAAATTTAATTCAAAGCCCTAGCAGTTGGCGGCAGAAACACTGTCAAGTGTACCATGGCTGGTGAAACAAAAACACCACCGGCGTCGTCCTCGTCGTCGTCGTCGCGGTTTTTATTCCACCAAGTCTTGGTGGACCAGACCAGTCTCTATGGTTCGGCCCAAACCACCAGAAGTGCCCCATCTATCTTTTTGCTTAATTCTATATCTGCTATTCTGCCCCGTGCAGCAACTTTTCGCAAAGGTATAAGGATCAGGAGGAGGAAAAAAACTGAAACTATTTAACTTTTTGTGTCCCCCTCCCCCCCTTCCCACCAACAACCTCGGTAGGTATGCCCTCAGTGTCCCCCGACTGGATTGTTGTTGATTTTTTGTATCAGTCAGCTTTGCAGCAACTTGCGCGAAAGCAAGCATTCTGTTTCAAGCGAAAAGCGTTTGTACATATAATTTATATTTCATGGCAATTTTATAACAACGACAGCGATTTAACGACCAGGGAGGAACCTATGGGTGTATAAGTCCCCCCCCTCCCCTCGCCATGGTTGGCAGGTTTTTTTTTTGTTTCACTTTGCACCGCGTGTCACATGGTACAAGAACATTACTTCAACAAAGTAGAACCGTGGGTGGTTCGGTGGGGGCAGGGGGGGTTGAAGTTTCGACTTTTGCACATTTGAATAGCTCGCTGAGGCCTCCCCTTTTCCGCTCCATGGGCCAGGTCGCGCTCAATGCATGAATGCAATTTAGTTGTAAAAAGAAGTCGCGTTTCGAACAATTCATCTCTGACTCTCGCTGGCGTTCTGCTCCCGCGAACACTGATATTATATTAAATTGTTTCGTTTTATGAAATACTTTTGTTTCGAACCAGAATGCCGGTCGGTGGGGGTGAACTTTTATATTGGTAAAGAAGAGGATGGTGGAAGGGGGGTTGTTAAATAGCTTTCAGGTAGAAAGTGGGTTTTTTTTTTTTTTGGGGAAAAGAGAAGAGAGAGGGGGGGGGGCGCGGCTTTGCGCTGCTTTGCGTTGATGTGATAAGACGAAGATGTCAGCATACAATTACAGCAGACTTTGAAGTGATGATGACATCGCATTTGACATGAAGCTTGAATTAAGGTTTATTTCGCGATAATCTGGATACATTCAAAACACTGTAGTTTTTGTAATATTTCAGACAGGAGAGAAATATGTAGCTCAAACAGATGTCTGTAGGGGAGGATGGTACAAAACGCACCGTTTTAGCAACATCGTGAATTACTAGTGAATGGAAGCTGAAATTTAGAAACACGTTATTGGGTATGGCGCATTACTATGTTTTCGTTGTAGATCAAATGTAATTTAAATTCAAAACGATGATTTTTCGTGATTTTTTAAACCTTTTCCAATTTGATACCAAGACGACACCGGGGTAAAACGCCTGTTTCATTGCTCAATATGCACCCCAAAATTGGGGTAAAACGCACCACAGCACTGGTATATGATGCACCACAATATTAGGATAGCATGCACCGCTTGTAAAAGGTAAACACACGGCTATAATAAGTTACTCAGAGTTGTAAAGTGAGGAGGTTGCAACATCTCGCCACATCTTTTTAGCTCGAGCAACCAATGGGTATGGAATAAAGATAGCAAAACGTTGCGATATGTTGCCAACTCCTCATTATATACACGCTTAAAAAAAAAGTACCCAATAGAGCATTTAAGTGTGGGAACCCAACTTTGGGTATAATTATGTTTACCTACCATTGGGTTCAAATTACATACGTTTGGGTAGAATTTTACCATGAGTAAATTATTTATACTCAGCGGTAGATTAACATGATTATAACCAAAGTTGGTTTCCTACACTCAACTGCTCCACTGGGTACTTTTTTCTAAGCGTGTAGACGTATATAACGCCACGGTGCGTTCTGCCCCAGATTTAGTCTTGCATTGTTTTGTATAAATATTCTGAAAATATGTAGAATTATAGTGAAGTTTTGATACTATCTTGAAGTTTTTATTGTCAGCGATACATGTGAAGTGAATTTATTACTAACCATGGATGTTAACGCATGGTAAAAGCTTATTTTAAGAACACTATTATTTACATGTGAAGTACAGTCATTAAGATTTATTCAATTTTGATCATGTGTTGGTGTATTTAGTGCCTTATTGTACTACAAAATTATGAGTTATGCTGTTTTATGTATACATTGATAAAGTATCATTCCATTAAAACTATAGTTTTGAAGAATTGAGCACATTTATTGAGTGGGTCGTTCTACCTCACCAGTGCATTTTGTACTGTTCTCCCCTATCCTCACAAGTTCCTACCTCATGCTTCCACGGGTCAAGAGATGACAAAGACCGCCAGCTAAGGGTTGCGTACTTAGCTGGTAGTGCAGCCTGGGCACTGTTGTCCTTCTGACTTCAGCTAGATTGAGGAGGTGCGTGCCGAGCGTCTGTCCACCAAGGAGGTGCGGCTCAAACAGCGTCTGTCCTGGCATCCAGCGGTTGAGTAAGAAACGCTGTATCGCGTCAACTATACATTAGGTGGCAGCCGCACCAAGGCGATGTAGGCAGCGTGACCCCGGTGAAGTAGCATGCTGAAATCTTACCCTACCACGAAAAATGGAAGTATTCTTTATACGGTATATAATTTCAGATCATCCATGGAATTCCCAAGTATTGTATAATAATTTTGAATTGTTTTCTTCCCCCGTGGCTATGATAATGCAAGTCCGTCTACAATTGCAGCAGGATCAGCAGACATGCAGACATTACAAATATAATTGTTATTATCATTTTATATTATAACATCCCTTCACAATATTATTCAATGCTATTTTCAGCTTCGCATTTGCATCGTTGTAAGTTTTGGCCCACCTAACTCACGTTGTGTATTTGAAAAGATAGGATGGTTTTTACATTTTTTTTTAGAGAGAGGATAATATACGACAAATTCTACAAAAAAAAAAAAAAAAATCGTCGTCCAAATTAGTTAATTCAAAAACTAACATTGTTTATGAGCCTACCTTTTCTATTTTACAGACATAAAGAATCATTTATGGGACCAGTAGGAAAAAAGAGTTATCGGAGAATTTCCTGTCATCCATTTTTTTTTTTTTTTTTTGTTTTGATTTATTGAGTTTCC
Source organism: Aedes koreicus (assembly GCA_024533555.2). Taxonomy (NCBI): domain Eukaryota; kingdom Metazoa; phylum Arthropoda; class Insecta; order Diptera; family Culicidae; genus Aedes; species Aedes koreicus. The sequence continues at coordinate 12,049 of JAHHFK020001222.1, read as the reverse complement.
GTTTTTGGGCAGTAATCATACTCGTATGAAATTTATTTGCCTAAATTTTCTTTGCTATTTTGCTAGGATGCCAGGTGATCAAGTTTTTTCATTATATCACGTTGGAATTTTCGCTATTTTAGAGTTTCAATCATCTAACATCGCAGCGAAAGAGGCAAATAGCGGCATTTAATTATTATATGTACAATTTGTAGTATTTCTTTACAACATCGTATTATTTCCATCATATCATGACCTTCACATTTTCATGCAACAAACCTGATTTAGGCGGTATCTGGCTTAAACACGAAACATACATTCAATTTATGACATCTAGCATTCCATATATGTCCAGTATATAACGCAGAAAATTGCAACTGTGGTAGGCTTTTGAAAATGACGGAATCTGTGGTAGGCTTTTGCACTTATTGCTGAATGTATTTTTCATTTCCGGTTTACAAATGGACTTTTTACCAATTCTGAGCTGATCTGATTCATGCAGCGCTGTGTGCCATTTGACTAGTGTCTGATTTTACATTTCAAGCTTTGTCATTACTTGATCATAACTCACAATATCATTATAATTGGTAATATTGTTTTATTGATTTTACTTCAAAGATGATTTAAACATTACTTATTGTTTTTTGCCCATTTATCTTTAACTCCCTTCCACTTAAATCTTCCCATTCCTAACTCGGTAGCAATAACTATTAGGTCAGCAAAAATAAAAGCGGACTGGTATTATAAAATCAGCATCAAGTAGCAAATAGTGACCATGGCACCAGTAAATTAAAATGTATAAATGTTAGTTTTGTAAAATTTCAAAAGATTTAATAAACTTTTTCAGGATACCTCAAATCAAGATTTTGGTGAAATGCTGCTATCGCTGAAAACGAACGAAAACGTGCTTATGCGCGAAACCACAGAACTCTACACTTTAACATTTTACTTTTCTTGCATTTCAGGATCATCCGAACGAAGATCATATATTATAGATACGAGTGCTTGTAGTATTTTTCATTTACATAAATATATACACCATTATATAAATATTTCATGGGAATGGGAGGGACCATCAGGGCACCCGATTGAAGCACTCTGGATGGGGAGAGTGGGAATGCCAACTCCCCATTGCTAACAGTTTGTGAATAGAGGGCGGGCTCTTCTCCCCGCCCATTGGGGCATCCTCATGTTAGATAGCTTGCTCTTTTGACCAATTGTTCAGTCTTGTTGTTGGAAGGAGATTCTTTATATCCCTGTGGATACGTATAAGTGATGTTGCATATCGATCCACCCAACCCCTTTTTGGCCCTTCATACAATGGCATGATTAGGATAATCAGTGGTTATTAAAGCTTGATCAAGTCTAACAGAGAGGAGAGCCCATTGCTGTCGGACTTAGTTTCCGTGCTACAATGGGTGGTAGTACATATCATACATCATACAAAAAAGAAAAAATTTTTTAAAAAATTTTTTTCTTTAACCTAGAACCCCACCTATGTAGCCTAAAGTATCTAAAAACCCCAAGCAGCACACAACAGTCAAAACTGGTTTCAGCAGCTCTATTGTGACTTAATTGAGTCACAGAGCAGTCACCTTTACTGGGTTGAAACAAATGTGCTACTAGGGAAATATCTCTTAATCTGTAATGTAAGCTATTAGATAAGCAATGATTGATTTTTTTCCCTGCTAGCTGAAAGTTGAAGAAGCTGCTCAATAAAATGTTCAGTTCTTGGTTAATCAAAAAACTGAATATTCAAACCTATGCTATAGCTTTCAGAAGCCAAATAATACTAGATTAAGAAACACAGTTGATAGTTAGAAAAAGTATCAACGAAAAATATTTATTTGAACTATTCATGGCATGGGTCAAACCGCACCGTTACCCCGCTTTCCCCGTTTTAGGGTACTGTAGTTTCGTATTATTGAGAATATATGTTGATCATATCTTACAGTTTGAGTCAGCGTGTGAGAAGCAGAACAGCAAGCTAGTCAGGGCGAGAAGTTGCAATTGTCTTATCCTATTCAAATAATTTATCCGTTTTTATGAGCATGAGCAGGATAATGAGCATGATTGACCGCCCGAAGTTGTTATTCCGTTACTGCCAGTTCAGCTGTTATTACTCAGAAGATCAACAGATGATGCAAACATGCTCAATGTGTAAAACTGGTGATCCCAAACTAAGGCAATACCGGCGCTGGCCTCGCCCGAATGCAGGTCAAATAAGGAAAGGGTAGGAATGCGTTAACGTTTATTTGGACGTTTTATTGGAAGCCGAGACCACCGCCGCACTTCCACGAGAAATCACTGGGATTTTGGATGACAAGATTGGGTGGCAGCAGGGTTCGTTTTGGTAAACAATAAGCTGAATTCACGCTTCGTTTAGTAAAATATTTAAATACTAGTACCGATTTCTGATTCGAACCGATTACAACAGTAAGGATGCTATTGGGGCCACACACAAAGTGTAATGGTGTTTTTTCATCGGAAAAACAAGGTGATTTTTTATAATGTTGGAAATCCGATTTGATCTGAGTTAAACCAATAATAAGGATGCTATTGGAGCCACTCACAAAGTGTGATGGAGGTTTTCCGTTAGGAAAACAAGGATAATTTTATGAACGCTTGAGAGACGCTTTGTTGTTCTCTTACTGTGCTCACTCGATCACTCGTTACACCGAATTATAGATAACCGAAACAACACGAAACGCGCCATGCTCGATAGGATAATAGTGCGTAATAAAGCATCGACACAACCTTTCACAGCCGATGCTCGAACCAAACTCTTTTTTCGTAACTTACTATTTTTACTACTGTATTCTACAATCTATTGCACTGCTGTAACTAATAACTGTATCAATCAAGTTGAAGTGTCTAATGAACAGTCTATGCTAATCCATTAAAAATTGAAATTTAGGGATTTCGTAAAAATAAGAGTCCGTAGATGCATTTTGTGCCTTCTGGTAACTTTATGTTTCTATTGATATCCATGCTCATCGGTTTAATACCAACCGGGAGAGACTTGGCCTTATACAAATGGATTTCATTATCTCCAGTCCGCTCAACCAATCGCAACGTTTTGTGATAGATTGGACGGATTATTATAATTTGAGATAACTCCATGCAGATGTCTTCCAAGTTTGGCAGATCGACAAGCAATCGGTGGAGAGTTTAGAGGAAGACCGGAAGAATAAGCGATGGTTCTGCGCGTGTTTATAAACAGAAGAACCTTCATAACAAAACGAATCATCGGGTAAAATACATACGGTTTTTTTTTTAATTATAAGCAGTCTGAAGCAGTTATTTGATTCATTTTATCCAGAAGAACCATAAATGGACATTCGAAAGTTTTTCAAAAGTAAGTATAATATTTTCCAGCATGTAATTAAAAAAAAACAAGCAAACAAAACAAAACGAATGTTTTTTAATGCAGCTGAAATAACCACGAATAGAAAAATATGCAAAATGGTTGTATTTCTCCAATTTGAACAACAATTTTAATGTAATTCAATGATACACCGTTTTGGTTTCATACTACTCAGATACACATGATTGCTACATATACCATGTTTCGACAGAACGTGTTTCAGTTGGATCATATGAATTTCTTTTCGTCATTGATGAATAAAATTTCTTAAATTATTTACTAACTACTCGTGTGTTAAGAATGCAAGTAGCAACAATTCAGCACAAAAAACACAGCTTGCTTACATTTGTGACTTTCGTCGTTTTAAAAGGTTATGTTTGATGTTCCTGTTTAGAAAATATCAGATAAAATAATTATACTAAAGGTGAGCAAAGGGGACACAAACCATGAGCTATAAACCACCAAAACTCAAAATGTATGTTTGTTAAAAGCTAATCACTTATTATTTGAACAACCATTAAAAAAATATAATCTATTCAAACGGTGTGAGCATGGTGAGTAAAAAACGGTGTTTCTTCTGTGTTGCTTTGGGTGAGAGGGTCGCGGATGAAAAGTACATTTTCAGTACAAACTGCAAACAAATTCGGTGGTTATTCTATACAAAAATCCAACATGACCCGTTAAATGGTTGGCATTCAATGTGGTTTGATTTAAAAACATGGGAAAAATCGAAAGTTTTTAAAATCGTTTTTTTTTATTCCAGAACAAGCCTAGAATTGTTTAATCTTGTTGCAAGAAACGGACGGGTATTGTCAAATACTTTGGGTGAGAGTAGAGAAGATAATCCACCCGCATTCAGGCGTAATGTCACATAAATGGGGCTCCATTCCCGCTCCATCTGTCGGAACATGAAAATGACCCTACTCTACTGGTCCACCGGGCGTTGTATTGTCCGTTAATGTTAATTGTTCAGTATGTGCAACCACTGGTTGGAGACGATGTAATTCTCTCTCTCTCTCTCTCTCTCTCTCTCTCTCTCTCTCTCTCTCTCTCTCTCTCTCTCTCTCTCTCTCTCTCTCCCACCCCCCCCCCCCCCCCCCTATTTGAAATCCTGGCTACGCCTATGTATTGCATGAAGCGTGTTCAACGGTGTGCTCTAATAACAGCCCGTAATTTTGCGAAGACATTGGTTGTTGACGACGTTCAGAGCTTCCAAGATGCTCTTGCTGGCAACACCATGAAGTTTCCCAATGTACTTGGATGCCATCCTCTCTGTAGTTCGTAGTTTCATGTCAGGAATGTGAGTAGGAAAGCTTAGTAATTTGTGAAGAGTAATGCCTAGGTAATTGTAGGTATTAACTGTTTCGATAGTAATGCCATTGATTTTTACATCTAGCTTTTTATCGTTTGCTTGAAACACTATAGTCTTGGTCTTGTTGATGTTCATAACAAAATTTAAATCGTTAGCCGTTTCTTCAAAAAGTGCCATGAATTATTGAGCTTTCTCCTGAACATCTGCAGTATTTTTGCCTTCGACAATTTTTGCGAAATCAGCCGCATATTGTACGAAATAATCGAACGGAATATTATTTTATGAGAAAAAGAGAAACCCCATTTTTTCAGTCTCTGGCTGTGTGTTGAGCTGAATGGGTGAGCTTTTTTATGTTCGGTGCATTTAGTTTTTTTTCCTTTTGTTTAAAAGGACATTCACATAATCATCTGAATTTTCAGCTGTGAACCGGTGGAATATTTTCAAGGTGTGGTGTGTGGTATTCTGAAGTTATTGAAAACAGTTAGAATCTTAGCAAATATAATGCTGTTTGATAGTAGATTCTCTCGAAGGTGTAGATGTATGTGTGAGGCTATTGATAGAAGGAAAAAAAGGTTGTCATGTACGTTTGTGGTGACTGTATTGGCAAACAAAAGCTCGCGGGTTTATTCTCCAGTGCTACCAGCAGACGCAGTACGATGGAGAGATAAATACCCTCAAACCATAATTTGCAAAGACAATTGTTAATCTTCTTTACATCTACCCAGGCTTGGCTTGCTCCTCCGTTTGAGCGAAGAGTGCAGTGTATCTGGTACGCGCACGGCATAAGTTACATGGTGTGCCGTGCGTGTTTGGCATCTGCGCTACACCCACAAATACACGCTCCTCCCGTTCGGTAGATCGAGCATGCGAAACGGCAAAAGAGAAATCCCGAAGAACGCGCTCGCCGAGCAAACGAGTGTGTTGCTCGGCGTGCCATCATCCTTTCTATTGACGTCGTGCCGTAAGTCTCCGCTCTTATGTTACCTCTGCATAAGGATGGTTGTGTTGACAAATTGAATGGAAGAACAATGGGAATGAGCTCAAAAACATTACTCTCCGCAAATCTGCAAAACATTCATCAAAAACATCTTTCGCCTTGAATTGGAAAACGTTTTTTTTTTTTTCGTTTAGAATCATGCGGATCATTAGGTTTACTAGTTGATTTTTCATAAGAAACCATCAATTGATTTCATGACACCGCCCATGCTGCATCACATACAAGATATAAACATAAATTAATTTACGAATTAATTTGCATCGAGATGATTCACTAGCAATGCGTCATAGTGAAAATCGTCTAAAACGCTCCCCAATAAACATGTACCGTATAGGAACGATATTATAGATGGTATGACCATACCACTTACAGTTGGGATGATACCCCGAATTGGTGGTTAGGCACTTATTAAGGTTGTTGTGTATGGCTTCTCTATCGAATTCCTGTTGGTTGAATGAAGTTCGGATGTATTTTCTTTAGGTATTGGTAAGTATCCGAATGTTCGCTTGTGAATGTTAGTTTGAATCAAAATTGAAAAACATTATCATAGAAAGCCTTTTTTCCACTGTCTCTTGCTTCTCTAAGAAAATTCAATCAATTATCGCAGTTATCAATTCATTTACGAAGTGTCAAGTTTAAGTGAGAATTCACCAAATAGAATATCCCTCTATTATTGATCCCTATTTTTGAAAAAATATAAGTGAAAATTTATTTCTCATCTGTTAGAAATAAGTTTTCCAGAATATGTTGCATTAAAACTTTACATCTGTCACTTTATTACTTGGATACATTTTCGAAAAATTCAAAGGCAGTTTGTTCCGTCGCATCAATTTGGATTACAAAAAGCTCGCGTATTTTTTTCCGTAAAACAACAAAATACATACACGGTGTTCAATAAGTTCGAATACAAGTTTTCATCATTGCGTAGGTATGCGCCATGTACATATTCTGCATTGGTATTGGTGTCAGCTTTAGCTTCATTCATACGCTACCGAATGTGCGCGGTGTTGACATTCTGTTAGTTGTTGTTCGTTTGTTACGCGCGATGAAAGAGTATCGGGACTTCGTAATTAAGCGTTTTTTGAACGGTGAGCGACCCGGCGATATATTCCGGCTGCTGAAATCGCATGGGGGTCAAGCGGAACTTTGTCTACACGACCATCAGGCGATACCGGGAGACGTCCTCGACCAATGACCGTGCGAGATCCGGTCGGCCGCGTTCAGCGAGGACGCCACGGGTCATCAAGATCGTGAGGGAGCGAATTCGGCGCAAAAAGAACCGCTCAATCCGGAAAACGGCTGTAGATCTCAACGTTTCCATTGGAACCGCTCACACCATACTCACCAAGGACCTTGGTTTCAGGCCTTACAAAAAACGTAAGGTCCATGGCGTTTCGGAGGCTACCAGCAAAAAGCGGTTGGATCGAGCTAAGAGGATCCTCTCTCGGCACGCTGGTCAGGAGTTTGTTTTTTCGGACGAGAAACTGTTCGTGCTGCAGCAGCCGCACAATGTGCAAAATGACCGGGTGTGGGCGCCATCGAGGGACAGCATTCCTGAATCCAATATAAACATCCCTCGGTTCCAAAGTGCCGCGTCGGTGATGGTTTGGGGGGCAGTATGCAAACGTGGTAAGCTACCCTTGGTGTTTATTGAAAAAAAACGTCAAAATCAACGCGGCGTACTACAAAACTGAGGTTTTGGAAAAGGTTGCTGCCCCCAGTCTCCGAAGCCTCTACGGCGATGAGCACTACGTGTTCCAGCAGGACGGTGCACCAGCCCATACGGCAAATGTGGTTCAAGCCTGGTGTCGGGACAATTTAACCGACTTTCTGGACAAAACTTTGTGGCCTCCCAGCTCCCCGGACTTGAATCCTCTCGACTTTTTTGTTTGGTCCTATATGATGGCGAAGCTGAACGAATAAAAGGTCAGCACTTTGGATCATTTCAAGACGGTAATTCTCAAAATCTGGGACGAAATGCCCATGCAGTCCGTGCGTGCCGCCTGCGACGCGTTCGAGAAACGTTTGAAGCTCGTTAAGGAGTACAAAGGGGGGGGTCATTCCAAGAGAAATGTTGTAAACGTTCCTTGTAAACATAGCTTTCAATAACATAAATCCAAAAAATAAAAAAACATGTTTTCATTTTTTTAACAAATTTTGAAAGTGTATCCAAACTTATTGAACACCGTGTAGAAGGCCAAAAGTTTTTTCAAATTCAAATTTTTTGGGCGGAAAAAATTTTTTGAATTTTTTCCAAAATGTATCACAGTGAATTTAACCCAAAATGGAAATTATTTTCAATTCGTTGAATGAAGAGTCTGAGCATCTTTCATTAAATCGGTTCATTTAATAAAATTGGTACCAGTATCAGTAGTGATAGAGTAAACTTGACCCAGTTCAATGTTAAAGTTTTTCATAACTTTTAGAATTTTGTCAAGAATAACTTCCGCTGTATTGCGGCCAAATATTTCCACCATAAGGCGGATCGCTGCTCCATGTATTTTTTCCTATCTTTTATCTTATTCTCGCAAACTTACCTCGCTATTAAAAATTGATAAATCTCGATTGTTAGTGAATGAACATCGAATCGAACTCCATCAGATTGTTCACAGCAAGTAAACTTACAAACTGATCTGATTAAAGGGCGATACGGTCAAAATTTGGTCAATATCAACTTGACGTATTTCTTTCAATTTTGCATTTAAAAAAAAACACCCCTCATTTTGAAGGTGTGTGTGTGTGTAGAATGTTGCTCCTTTTTTTGATTTTGGAATTCACTCTTCAGTTGTCAAAATGCCGTCCAAGCAAGAAGAGCAGCGTATCAAAATTTTGCTCGCGCATCGCGAATATCCGAGCTACTCGCACGCAAAGTTGGCAAAATCGCTAAAAGTTGCCAAATCAACCGTTACAAATGTAATTAAAGTGTTTGGGGAACGTTTGTCGACAGCCAGGAAGTCTGGATCGGGGGGAAATCGAAAACCGGAAGCCGCTGAGACGGCAAAGAGAGTTGCCGGTAGTTTTAAGCGAAACCCTAACCTATCTCTCCGAGATGCCGCAAATAAGCTGGGTGTATCGTCTACAACCGTGCATCGAGCCAAAAAACGAGCCGGACTATCGACTTACAAGAAGGTAGTGACTCCAAATCGCGATGATAAACAAAATACGACGGCCAAAGCGCGATCCCGGAGGCTGTACACGACGATGCTGACGAAGTTTGACTGCGTGGTAATGGACGACGAAACCTACGTCAAAGCCGACTACAAGCAGCTTCCGGGACAGGAGTTTTATACGGCAAAAGGAAGGGGAAAGGTAGCAGATATTTTCAAGCACACGAAACTGTCAAAGTTCGCAAAGAAATATCTGGTTTGGCAAGCCATCTGTACCTGTGGCTTGAAAAGCAGCATTTTCATAGCTTCCGGGACTGTCAACCAAGAAATTTACGTGAAAGAGTGTTTGAATAAACGTCTGCTGCCTTTCCTGAAGAAACACGGTTGTTCCGTACTGTTTTGGCCGGATTTGGCATCTTGCCATTACGGTAAAAAGGCCATGGAGTGGTACGCCGCCAACAACGTGCAGGTGGTTCCCAAGGACAAGAACCCTCCCAACACGCCAGAGCTCCGCCCAATTGAGAAATACTGGGCTATTGTCAAGCGGAACCTAAAGAAGACCAAAAAAACTGCTAAGGACGAGCAGCAGTTCAAGGCAAACTGGCTTTCTGCGGCGAAGAAGGTGGACAAGGTGGCTGTACAAAATCTGATGGCAGGAGTCAAGCGTGAAAAAAAACTTTTAAACTTGTTTTCACAACCGTCTATAGAGTGGGCCATTTTGTACAAATTTCGGCTTTAAAGAAGCATAGAGGAGGTTTTGGTTGACAAAACAGTTTTGAATGTAGTTTTATCAACAAAGCCGGAGAAGTGCTGTACGGCTGGAATAAAACTAAAATTGTTACTTGGGTATGGACGTCGCAGTATTCGGTGCCACTTGCTCACCTGCAATGGCACAATACGTTTAAATGTGAATGCAAGAAGATCCATTCAAGACTTTCCAAGAGCAGTAGAAGGAATCATATTCTGTCATTATGTGGAAGATTATCTAGATAGCTTCCTGACAGTCGAAGAAGCGAAACAAGTGGCGTCGGAGGTGAAAGCTATTGTGGCGGAAAGTGGCGGATTTGAGATTCGTGGTTGGGGATCGAACGTTGCAGAGATTCCAGTTTATCCGGGAGAACCTAAAGAGAACGTTTTGAAGAATATTGGACTAATGAATGGCGAAGAAATAGAAAGGGTTCTTGGCATGTGTTGGCTAACGGTGAAAGACGAGTTAAAATACTCTACCGAGATGAGAGCAGATATCACTGGACTTATCGCAAGTGGCGCAGTACCAACAAAACGGCAGGGGCTCAGATGCCTAATGACACTGTTTGACCCGCTTGGTTTAGTAGCACCGTATGTGGTACATGGGAAAATTCTCCTTCAGGATATATGGCGTTCAAAATCATGTTGGGATGACCCAATCGATAAATCATCGTTTGAGCGATGGCAAAAGCGGACCGCAATGCTCAGAAGTATTGATGATGAGCGCATCCCTCGCAGTTATTTGCAGAATATCTCTTAAGAATGCCTGCAAGATATTCAGCTTCATACCTTTGTCGATGCCAGCCCGGCTGCCTACGCATGCGTTTCATACCTACGCATCATCAACATCGATGTAAAAGCCGAAGTTGCTTTGGTTGCAGTAAAACCAAAGGTTGCACCTTTAAAGCCAATGACAATCCCTAGGCTCGAGCTGGAAGCTTGCGTGCAAGGAGCCCGTCTGATGAAGTTCGTTGAAAGTGGTCATACCGTCAAGGTGTCTAAGAAGTTCCTGTGGACTGATTCCACAGTAGCGTTAAGCTGGATCAATGCGGATCCTGGAAATTTCACCCTTTCGTTGCACATCGGGTGAGTGAAATCCAGGAATGCATGCAACAAATGGAATGACAATGGATGCCATCAGAGAAGAATCCTGCTGACGAAGCCTCGAAATGGGGGGTTGGTCCCTACTTCAACGCTCATAGCATTTGGTTTAGTGGGCCAGAATTCCTTCGTAAACCGGAGAATGAATGGTTCGACTGGGAAATACCGCATCATCTGAATCAACCGAGCAAAGAGGAGCTTCGATCGTGCTGCATGCATCTACAGGTATTGAATCCGGAACTGATCGTAGATGTCAATCGGGTTTCGTCTTGGAATCGCTTGCATCGTTCGATGGCCTACGTTCATCGATTTATCGCTAATTCGAAAAGGAACGCTGATCGTCAAGCGGGTGATCTCTCACAAGAGCGAACTGCAGAAGGCTGAAAAAACGTTGATCCGGTTGCTACAGTGGGAGAGTTTCCGGATGAAATGGCAACATTAGCAAGGAAACAACCGGTAGCTGATACTGATCGTCGTTCGCTTGAGAAGACCAGCAAAATCTATCAACTGACGCTGGCCGTAGACGAAGTAGGCGTCTTACGAATGGACAGAATTCTTGCGGTTCTAGAGATCTCAAGTTTCCTATTATATTGCCAAACTCACCTGATCATCGACCGGCAGCACCGAAATTAGTTGGATGCGAACAATGAAACAGTAGTAGAAGTTCGCCAACTCTTCTATGTCCCAAATCTACGAGCACAAGTAAGGAAGGTAGTCAGAAATTGTCAATGTTGCAAGATGAAAAAGGCAATCCCTCAAATTCCTCAAATGGCAGCCTTGCCATCGGCCAGTTATCTACATATTTCCGCCCTTTAAGTTATGTAGGACTGGATTATTTGGGACCACTCACCGAGAAAATTAGTAGGCGTAGAGCTAAGCGTTGAATAGCTCTTTTCGCGTGTGTTGCCACCACCAGCAGATCGGCAACCATGTCGTGGAGGGCGAATTGAGTTCAGTGGAGATGAAACGTAAATATTTACAAAGTGAAACAATACACTACGCGAGCAGAGTATATAAAGAGCGTTTCTAGAATCGACTTCATATACTATTAGTTATGTAGTATTTATTATATTGGATTTATCCCACAATTGTGTAACAGAGCTGTTAGTGAAGGTTTTCTGACCAAAGTGAAATCGTTCGCTTTCTAGGTAACTAGTTAAATAACATTTAGTACGCCTTAAATTATATCTAACCTAAAAGTTGTACTACACACTTAGATTTTTTTACAGAAATCTGTAAAAGTTTTACCGAATTCTCAACAGCTGAACGTTCGGTAATCCGATTTAACGAATTTCGGTGAAATTTTACAGTTATCTGTAAAAATATTACCGGATTTCGGTAAAAGTTTACCGAAATCCGTTAAATTGGATTACCGAACGTTCAGCTGTTGAGAATTCGGTAAACTTTTACAGATTTCTGTAAAATAATCTAAGTGTGTA
>JAHHFK020001221.1:0-92720 GCA_024533555.2 Aedes koreicus | reverse complement strand
TAGGGTATGTGTCCCTTAACTCAGCCTAATATGCAACGATCGATTACATTTTTTATCATAACTCATGAAATATAGTAGCTGTGAGCAATATTGAACCAGATTTACACTTGCTTAGGTACGTTTAATAAGACGTTTGGTAGAAAGTATCACAAAAAAAATTACAAACTCATTTTGTTTAGTCAGACACTTTCGAGGGATATGGATTTTGTCAGCCCATAGACACCAAATTGGGTCTATTCATGCATGCAACTTCGTCCCATTCGAGAGATTTACTATGAAATGCAGTCTTCGTACGGCTTTTTTCCACTGATTGTTCTGATTAAAGGCATTGCCAGCTGTTAATTTTAGAGACATTTTATTGACGACCGTCTAAAGGTGGGGTTGGGAAGTAGAGGGTTAATGGTACAAATAGTTGTACTATTCATCGAAAAGTAAAACCACTTATAGCTAACTCGATTGTGAGAATGAAATCAAGAGCTAAGGCTTGTTCGCGACAAAATCTGGACACATTAAATTTGGAATAAAATAAATTTGCTGATAGTTCAATCCAAGATACATTTTTTGTGCATTATTAGTCATCTTAAAACTAATTACAGTTATTTAACTAGGCTGCATAAAGAATCTACGAACCTTTGAGTTTACTCCAGCTATTAGGGTCTGTGCAGATTTCTCTGCAACCGATTTAGTCCAAGATTTTCGAAATTTCTCTATATTTATAGCTCGTTTTTTTTTGTTTTGAGAGAGTTCTCTATTCACGATACCGCTCGATAGGTCGCAACTCCGGGCAGTTAGGTGGATTCGCCTCTTTCGGTACAACATGGACTCCATTCGCTTTATACCATCAAAACATCTTTGGCGTAGTGACAAGATGCCAAATCAGGCCAGAATAGCGAGGGAGCGTCATGGTAACAATAGCTTCTTTAGGCATTCTTCACGGTATATTTCATTGTTTACCGTTCCGTTAGTGATGAAGCTTTGGCTTGCTCGACCACAGCTGCAGATTGCCTGCCAAACCAAATATTATTTGGAAAACTTGGTCTTTTTCTTCGTCCTGAAATGCTTCTCTACGCCGTTCCGTTGCATGGCAGTATAATAAGACATTCCGGGAAGCTGCTTAAAGTCTTCCAGCACATAAGGTTCATCGTCCATTATCACGCAGAAAAACCTCGTCAAATATTCGCGATACAACTTGCAAGCCCGGGTTTTAGCCGTCATCTTTAGTTCATCATTACGGTTCGGTAGAGTGCATGAAAGCATGCACGAAAGTCGGGGACATTTTTATTTTTCTAGCCACAGAGTACCGAAAGATCTGGTCTCTTATGCAATATTTGCTTCAGCTTCGCGTCCTTCTAGTGATTCCTGAGACCCGTTTTTATTCCGCTCCCAGCTTTCCTGGCTGTTTTCAAACGTGTATCGAAGCATTTAAGACCGTTATGGACAGTGCCGGCAGGAAAAACAAGCTTTTTGGCAAGTTTTTTTTACTGATAGATCCGGATTTTCATCGCAACCGCACACAATTGCTTTTCGCACTTGGTCTTCTTTCGACGCCATCTTCGATCTAAAAGCTTGTAGTATCACCAAAACTTGATTTTACACAATGAATAGACAAACGTTCATCAGGCTGTGAAATATTTCACGCGTTGATTAAGTATTTCCAGAGATATACGTATTTAGGGGTGTCCAGATTTTGTCGCCAACAAGCCTTACATGTAAAAAGGACATTCACGCTTATTGTAAACAAATCTTTGGAAGCCATCTTCTCACCAACTGAAGATTGCTCACGCTAATCAAGATCAATAGTTAAGCTTATCCCGTCTGGGTGTGGTAGCGCGCCTTCTGGAAATGTGTTCGTGCGTTTTGGGCGAAAACATAACAAACAGCTGTCAAAAAGATCATTTCTACCGCGAAACACAATGAAAACTTTAAGGTTATCTGTGGGAAAACAAACAATTTGAACACGACAATAGACACGATAGTGTGCGTGTGTTAGATGTCACTAAGCTTAATAGGGAAACTTTCCGCTTCCCAACGATGTTGGTTTGCGTGGGTGTCTCAGTTTGCGAGAAGATTGTATCCAAAGGTATGTATACAAAAACTGCCCAGACATTTTCACTATAGATTGGTAGCTTTCGGGTTTTCAGACCGGGTTTGACTATTTGAAAATAAAAATTGGGCTCTTGTTTCAGCTCGATAGAAAAAAAGTTGCATCTGGTTTTGACTTTTACATTGTGTATTTACAGTATTTACATAATTTCTGAAGATCTCTATCATTAGTAGGTGGCATGATTTTGGTTTTTTTATTGTAAGGAAATTTTCCAAAAAAATATCGGTTCTCACAGTACATAGTCGGCTCTGGGTTGGTTTCAGGGATTACATAGTCAAATTCAAGTCGTGATCAGGTTTTGAAAAATAAAACATGTTGGGTTTAAGTTTGTAAAACATGAAACTCGAACATTTATACTATTTTCATGTGGTTATTCAAATAAGTATTGCAAAAATTAGGAGTAGCTTAGGGATTGCCAAACTGTTACTGATGGCACGAATGGCACAATGTTTTCGGATATAAGTTTTCAAAACCATGAATTTTTAGCCGTCGAACGGTAAAAATACTTGGAATTTCAAAATAGTTGGAACCGGTTCCAGTGTATCCGAATGTGACCAAATCCTCTGGTTGGTCTATGGCATGATGTTTTTGAAGATCTGTATTCAAAATCGTGCATTTTGAGCCGTCGAACGGTGCAAATATATGAGGATCCAAAATTGTCCTCTTCGGATGCATACCGCAACCGGTTTTGGGTGCCTATGTGTCAAGAATGACCAGTTTAAAATAAAACAGACCAACATGTCGTTCTAAGAACCCATACCTTTTATTAGAAATCAAGATATCAAATATCGGTTTGAAAATAAATTTTTGGGTGCAAAGCAATGTTTTGGGCCTTTCACTAAGTTTCACTATTATACAAATGAATCTGATTTCTTACGTACCAATATTCTGTTGACTAGTGCAAACACGTATTTTCAATTGATCTTTTGTTTTGGTTTATTCGCTCGTTCGCGTTCATTAAGCTATTCCCACTGTTAAAGTATATATTCGTTTCATTCGGGTAGAAACGATTTTGATTTTGAGAACCAGTTTGTAGTATTGATATTCACTGCCATCAAATATATACCGTTGTCGTTTTCGTTGCCGATAATAGCTTTAATCGCATTTCCTTCGCCAATGCCTTTCGGACTTTATCTGCAATGCCCTGGAGATGGTATTTTAACTTGTTTCTGTTTATGGTGACGTCAACTGCCGCTGCTAATAGGTCAATAAACTACTTAAAAGCCTTCCATTCGCCGCATGCCAGAGGAAGTCGATGGAATGTGACTAACTTCATGATCGATTCAATGAAGAGTGGGCGATCCAAAGCCACAATTCTGGGCTTTTTTCTGGGATGTCGTCATCCATTCAGGCCATTTTTGTTGCCAGCTTTCAGGTGTCGTTTCCGAAAATGACGGATGAAATTGCCAACATCCAGAACTGCCTTCAAATATTTTCAGTTGTTAGTTGCTGCTCCATGTATATAACAAATCGCGATGTGATGGAACTTCTGGTGTTCTGCAATTAACAATTTCCTTTTATACCTATAAAAAAAATAAATGATACGACCCCACCCCCAACGGGGGGCCAGCCCTCCCCCCCCCCTCCAGGAGCACCAGCCCCCCGGCCCTCCACCCCATTAAAAAAATAAAAAAAAAACCCCCCCCCCCAAAACAACAAACAAAACAAAAAAAAAAAAAAAAAAAAACAAAAAAAAAAAAAAAAAATAAATAAAAGCAGGGGAAAGCACCGCACCAAAAAAAAAAAAAAAAAAAAAAAAAAAAAAGAGGGTTGTCGCCCACCCCCCCCCCCCAGAAAAAAAAAAACACAACCAAAAAAAAAATTTTTAAACTGGAAAAAGTTACTCATCAACATTAAGCTTAACGTTTGCATTAAAAAAAATGGACTTTCTTTGGATGGTGATAAAAAAAAGCTAAGACAGATGCTTTTGATAAATTTCCCATGGAAGGTAATTATTTAAGCTAACTTGAAAAAAAATTCTACGTCCTTGCGAGCGGCCTTCCGGCAGTTAACCGGAAAATTCGCCATTGCGGACGAAGACATGCGTGTAGGCATGTTTTTGAGTTCTTTCTTCGTTTATTTATCAATTCCTCCTCAGTTTTCACGACAAAATTGTTGGAGTAGATCTTACGCTTCAGGTTGGTCCAGAAATTCTCGATAGGACGCAGCTGGGGAACGTTGGGCAGGTTCGCCGACTTGGGTACCACATCGATATTCAGCCGCTCCATCTCCTCCAACGATTGCTTCGAGTAGTGGGCCGACGCCATATCCGGCCAGAACACTGCGTCTTTGCTCTTATGGTATTTTTTGATGAACGACGCAACTTCCGGCAGGCATTTCGTACTGTAAATTTCCCCGTTCACGGCCAGTCCAGAGCGAAAGAAGAGCGGCTTTGGCATCCCCTTTTCGCTGATTGTCAGCCACAGCAACACCTTTTTGGGGAACTTGGTGTGTGAAATGAACTTCACCTCGGAGCTCACTTCATTCGCGGGGGAAGTAAAATACGAAGTGCCATGCCAAGTTAGATAGGTCTCGTCGTCCATCACCACCGCCACGTCGCGATTCGCCGGGAAAATCGAGTTGACCATCTTATTCATCCGCTGCCGCTGCGTCATTGCCTGCAGCTCCGAAACCAGTGGACGTGACTAACACTTCCTGACATGTATGTTCATGTTCGTCAGGTACTTTTTCACTGTTTGGCCGGTTGAACCGACCTCCTGGCCAAGCGCACGCAGTGATGTAGCCACTTATCCCTCGGTCTCCCTCTTCAGCATCCTTTGAAGCTTCTTGTCGCTCAGGGTCGTCGGCCGTCCGGAACCGGGCTTTCTTTCGATGCTCTGATTGTTGTCTAATAGTGCCAAAATGTTGTAGATGCCGGAACGGGCGTATCCGGCGTCCACAAAGTGCCGCACGATGTCAATTTTCGACGCGACAGGGTGCCGTTCTTTGAACGCGCACACTTCTGAACGGAGTTGCTTTACTGTTTTTTCCATCCCGGTTCGAATGATAGAACTGTCAAATTTTGCCTGCTGACTCATGGGTTACTATGATTGATGCTGCATGGGTAGTTTCGCAAACAACCGTGAAGGCAATACCGGCACTGGCCCCGCCTGAATACAGGTCAAGGATAAGGAACGGGTTGGAGTATGTTGACGTGCTACTCACTTTATTGGAAGCCGAGAACACTGGCTAAAAAGGTTGGTTTGGCCGCAAGTTTAGTTTTGGTAAATAATACGATGAATTCGCGCGACGTCTAGTAAATTATTTATAAAATATACCGAAGATGCTGTTGAGCATGAGCATATTGACCACCTATCAATCACTCCGTGATTGATTGAAGTCAGCCGGAGTTGCACAGATAACCAACAGAATGTCACTTGGAAGTAGTGGATCATTCTCAATGTGCAACTCCTGGTGTCCTTATTAGATCAATTAGAGAAGGGAGGGAATATTAGTAATTAGTAATGGGTATCAATTACTTTTAGAGGTCGTAGGTCTACTACACCCCTACGAGTATCTCAGGCAAGGGAATTGTTAGTGGACGGTTTTTTGGTAGGTTTCATTTTAATAAAGACTGTCCAAGTTAAAATTCGGAATAGAAATGTAGACATAATTCAACAAAATAGGTTTTTTATTTCAGTAAATAAAGTTATATATACAGTAAAAACAGTTGATTAAGAATGTTAATCCTTCATTTTTGTAAAATTCACAAACTTTCTGTGGTATACCCGCCATGAGATTTCGTGCAGTATCCTAAGATACGCTAGCGGAGGAGGTTCTCCATCTTGATATCGTCGATCCCTTTGCTTTCTTCTTAGTTTCAAACAGCTTCCGCTTAACCAGAGCTCAATATTTTTCTATCGGGCAAAGTTCTGGACAGTTCGGCGGATTTGCTACTTTTGGTATGTATTTGACCTCTTGTACTTTATACCATTCCAGGACGGATTTAGCATAGTGACAATAGACCAAAACAGAACTGGAGAGTCGTGGCTTCTTATAAACGGTAGCAATCGCTTTTGCAGACTTTCTTTCTTGTACACATCCTTGTTGATAGTGCCGATAGGGACGAAACTTTTGGATTTTCGACCTCAACTACATATGACCTGCTAAACCAAATACTTGGGGAATTTAGACACCTTTTTTAGCCGGGCATACTCGGCAAAGGCATTTCTTTGCATTGCAGTGTAGAAAACAAGACCCGGAAGCTGTTGAAAGTCTTTGAGCACATATATTTCGTCATCCATTATCGAACAAGAATATATTTGCAAAAAAATTGATTTAAAGCTCCTTAGCATGACCTTTTGCAGTAAAGTTTTCTTCACTTTGCACACCTTCATCTCCTGCCTCTGCTTTACTTTTTACACATGTGATTTTGATTTTCCAACTTTGCGAGCCACATTTCGTACGGAAAAGTTGGGATTTTTCTCAATAATAGCTGCCATCATCTTCTCCATTCAACGAGAGCATCCTTTTCGGTTTGTTCCGCTTCCAACCTTCCAATCCACAGTCGAGCGCTGGTCAAACAATTTGCAAACACTAAACGCGGTTCTTTTTGGTAGTTTTGGTTTCTTGGCGAGTTCGCGTGTCGACAACCTCGGATTTTGCTGCCGTTCCAAATGTGTTTGCGAACCTCCACTTGATTCGATGCCGTTTTACCAAATGCAACAAGAATGTTAACATGTTGTACCACGAAATAAAGTGGAGAGTTGCAGCTGTTATATTAAAATTGAAACGTTTGAGCGATCCGTGCTATAATTCAACAACTACACTGTAAGACAAGTGTCCGAAATTGAACGTGGCCAGGTTTTAGATGAGGCATAGTGAATGAATGAATAGTTTATCCATATTTTTGTATTCTATTCCATTTATTGAAATTCGTGGAGATGCACAATAGAGATATTAAAATATTAATACCGATTTGAAACAACAGTAATGATGTTGTTGGGGCCACTCACAAAGTGTGGTGGTGGTTTTTCCGGTTAGAAAACATTTTCAATTTGTACAACTACATTCTAAGAACGGTGTTACTACTAGAATCAAAATCGGCATCAAACAAGTTGACCGTTTTGAAGAGCAATCTATTCTTATCTAACGCATTTTAACAAGACATTCGGAGGAATTTAGTAAAAGGATGTTGTGGAAATCGCGAGGCAGGATTCAACGGAAATTTGAACTAAGCTTATCCCTTATCCCTTAGCTCGTAGATATCCCTCGGCCAATACTGAAGAATCCAAGCAATTCTTAGGCAAGATTCATAACAATCCAGAAACAGGTTGGACAGCCTTTGAGATTAGGATATTTGAAGAAATTACGAACTAAGATTCGAAGTAGACTTGAGGTGAGTTTCGAAGACATCCCGAGTCGGAAATCGTATTTAACTTGAGTCAGAATCAAAATCAATCTTGAGACTGTATTCGAAACAAATTCGTGACAAGATTAGAAGTAATTTTGAGGTGGTAGTCGCAGACATTGACGTTTTCTTTTTCATTTTCATTTTGCAGCGCAGGTTGGGACTGTGAAAGCGCAAATCAATCCAAGGCTAATGATACTACTCGCAGACATTAACATAGAGACAGAAACTGAAGTATGTTGTCCTTCGAAGAATTCTGGATACGGGATTCGAAAGAATCCTTATTCAGTATTTATGTACAGGGTGGCAACGTAGACATGATAAACTTGCAAATTGTTATAAAATTAAAGAGGACTGTATTTCTCACTCATTGCACTATAAATAACAAGTCGAAGTATGAAACTTACATTGTGTTTAGTTAAGTTCAAATCTTTCTCCTTTATATTTAATCACGGCTTGAAGACGCTTTTCAAAATTGTTGCAAGCCGCACGCACCACTTCTTCCGGCATTTGATCCCAACTCTCAACCGAACGTTTTTCAAATGAGTCCAAACACATGTGCTTCAAGTCACCCAGTTTTCCCAGCAGTAGTCTATGATAACGTATTGTAAATAATACACTTTGTTTATTTTCACGCCCCTGTCTATAAACAACAGGGGTTATTTGCCTTTTGACAGTATGGCTTCCCAAACCATCACCGCAGAAGCACATTGGGATCGTTCAACCCCTCGTTTGTCAACTGGTATTTCATAAAGATTTCCTTCATATACACGATCATTTTGTTTGCTCAGAGACAATTCCAAAGTAAACAATATTTCATCCGAAAAAAAAATCGGGTATGACCAGCGTGTGTCTTAAGCAGCGCCCGCAATCTGGCAACTCTGTCCGAAATATTTTTGCGTGTCAATTCTTGAATCCTCTTTTTTAAAAGCCCCATATCCAAGGTCCCGTTTCATTATATTTTGCATGGATGTGTGGCTAATTTTCATTCCATACGCCATTTTTCTCGAGCATGATTCCTTAGAATTCGCCCCTTCACTGCTTTGACAATCTAAGGAGTGCGTACACTGCCATTCTTACAGGGTTTCATCTTAGAAACAACAGTGCCAGTATCCTTGAAACATTTTCTGGTTCTGTACAAAAACATTCTGCTCAACTTCATGCGACAGCTTCCGTCTGATTTACATATTTGCGAATCCGTCAGGATACAAAATCCGAATTTGATCTCTACCGGAATCCATTTTTGTTTTCATAAAAAAAACACAAATTCAGTTTATTGTTTACGAATGAGCTGACAACAAGTCACTGTTTCAATACGTACACAAGGGGTTCACCGATAATGGTTCAAATTGTAACGAGGGGATCATAAATTAGTATTTCATTTTCATGTAGCCACCCTGTAAATTTAAGGCGAGATTGGTGATAGCCGGTCTGTTTGTTTAAAGATTGCAAACGATTTCTCAGTTTACGCTTACTTTGGCATACAATTAAACGAAGGGAAATTTTCCGCGTATGTTAAAATTCATTATTGTTATCTGATTTGTTCTCATGGTCGGATCGTATTACAATCAGAGTACAATTCTCGCTTATCCAACCAACGCCCTGTTTCCCTCCAATCAAATATAGAACCACATCACGCTTCAATAATTGCCATCGATCTGGCTCCACCAAACCCAATAAACAACGCCGCCCAGAATTCCTAAATCAACTTGACTTATACATACCACCACACACTGCGGGACAAGGAGACCAGCTCAACGCGCTAATTCAAAGCGTGATTGTTATGGAAACAGACATCATTAGGCCAAGATTAACGCTAACGATTATGATTATGGCCAAAACAAACACCATATCGGTGCCAGTTCGTCGTCGTCCTTGTCGCCCTCGCGTGGAAGTGGAAATCCGTAAGCATCAACCGGAAGTAATAGCTCTGTCGCTAGGCCACCTAGGCCACCATATCCGGATACGATGGCTGGTGAATTGTGTTCGATTGGCCTCGACAATCGTCGAACCAGTCGATGTGGCATATTTCGACACCTTGTGTGCGCCGAATCTGATTGTGATCCCGGTGTTGGTAGAAGGTCAATTTCTGCCGCAATTTCGAACCATTTCATAAATCCACAAATTATACATTGGGGAAGACCGACCGGTTGCTCGACTAATTACTGGAGAATGCATGCAAAACGAAACCCTGTGGAATAGGCAGAACAAAGAACGGGAGATTACTTGTCGGAATTCCTTCATGTTCGATGCTCTTTGATGGATGTGTAAATGAATAACAGGGCGAACGGTCGTTCCAGAAGATGTAAAACAAGGCCTTGTTAGCGAGACCCATGTTCTTTTAATTAAAAGCGATATCCTCTACGGAGGTATGAGCATAGTTCGATCCTCATCTTGGCATATGATGGAGAGAATAATGTTGGCAGTGGCAAGTCGGCTTTGGCAAACATGAAAGCATAGCTTCTTGCTCAATGAAAGATTTCTCTCGCGGTGGGGGTTTCAGTCGGAGGTCAGTAACGGTAGATAGACCCGAGGTGCTGTTGGCGTATGGAGCAGATATTGATTTTTCTGATGCATTGGGACGGGTAAGCTTCAACACAGATATGCATAATTAGAGAAAATTTTGTCGATCGATTGGTGGAAACACAAGTTGAAGTATTTTAGCTCTCTTGAAGTAAAATGTACGCATTTTGATTGGAGAACATACTATTGATCCAAGAAATGCCAATCACAGAGATATAACCTAAACCAGGAGTAAACCTCCTTAGATCAAATTTTAAGCTGTATTAGTATGCTTCTGCAAAATGTTAAAAGTTGCATTTAAATATATAGTCATTGGATCCGTTATAGAATATTGACTTCCTCAGACACTCTCTCTGAACTTGTAGAGAGCCAGGAATGTTTGTAGGGGTTTTGCAGAACTTCATTTGAAATATTTTATAGCTTACACAGCTAGAAAAAGTAAAAATTTCTGCTCAATATTATGCACATAAGAAATTTACAAATTTACATTACAGATCATGTAAAGTGCTGTGATATCCTTAAAATTGTCTTAAATATTGTTTATTAAAGCCCATCTCTAATAGAAATATTTTTACCAAGTTGCTGTTTAATGAGATATGATACACTTTGAGAAACACAAACATTTAATTTTCTATGTTGTCTAATGCATATAAAGGGAATGCTAGATTTGACATATGTAAAATCATGGGATATTTCATGTAAATGTATGCCTGATAACGCTGAAATCAGGTCAGTTGTATGAAAGATTGCCCACAATTTAGTTTTTTACGCTAGACTTGGCCTGCAATCGAACGAGGGGCAATTTTACGCCTCTGTTAAAATTCATTATATTTTTCCTGTGTCAGAAATACAATTTTCTTCGCATCAAAATTTACATCACAAGTGAAATTCAGGGTTTTTTTTCTGTTTATCTGCATTATTGAAAAACAAAAAATTGTTTAAATTTATTTTTTGGAAATATTTTCTACCCAGATTCGAATTGTCTTTGAAGTTTGAATTTAATTGGCATGACAAATATATAGATTGGCAGAACCTTTTAAACAATGAAAAAGACATGAACAAGGCCATTGACTTGTTTTGTAACAATCCTTATGCAATGATTGACGATTACATTCCAAAGAAAAAGAAGATAATACTGACAAGCTATAAACAACGTGAAATCAAAAATCTCAAAAACAGGAAACAAAAAGCTCACAAAAGCATACAAAAAAAAAAAAAAATCAAAAGTTTACTAAATTTAGATAAATACATAGATATTTGTAAAGCATTTGATGCAGAAATATCATCAGCATATGAAATTTACAATACAAGAGTAGAAAATAATATAAAATCCGATCCAAAGGCGTTATTTAACTTCACGAAGGAAACAATGAAAACGTGTAACTTTCCATCGCGTTTGAAGAGTTTGATGGTTCTGATAGCGGAGATATTTGTAATCAGTTTGCTTGCTTTTTCCGAAATATCTCCAAGATATCCAACGATATTCTTGACCTAAACCATTTTTCCTATCTACCTCAACATGAAAATGACGTAAAGGGTGATACGGTCAAAATTTGGTCAAGGGAAAACGCGTGTAAATCGGTGAAATCGTTTATTTAAAAAATCAAATTAAATTTCTTTTTCAAGTTCAATTAGTATAAAATTCAGGAAAAATATTCAGTTAGGCTTCCGCTTTTCCAAATCCGAATTGCCGGGCCTTACGCTTGACCCCTGCCATCAGATTTTGTACAGCCACCTTGTCCACCTTCTTCGCCGCAGAAAGCCAGTTTGCCTTGAACTGCTGCTCGTCCTTAGCAGTTTTTTTGGTCTTCTTTAGGTTCCGCTTGACAATAGCCCAGTATTTCTCAATTGGGCGGAGCTCTGGCGTGTTGGGAGGGTTCTTGTCCTTGGGAACCACCTGCACGTTGTTGGCGGCGTACCACTCCATGGCCTTTTTACCGTAATGGCAAGATGCCAAATCCGGCCAAAACAGTACGGAACAACCGTGTTTCTTCAGGAAAGGCAGCAGACGTTTATTCAAACACTCTTTCACGTAAATTTCTTGGTTGACAGTCCCGGAAGCTATGAAAATGCTGCTTTTCAAGCCACAGGTTCAGATGGCTTGCCAAACCAGATATTTCTTTGCGAACTTTGACAGTTTCGTGTGCTTGAAAATATCTGCTACCTTTCCCCTTCCTTTTGCCGTATAAAACTCCTGTCCCGGAAGCTGCTTGTAGTCGGCTTTGACGTAGGTTTCGTCGTCCATTACCACGCAGTCAAACTTCGTCAGCATCGTCGTGTACAGCCTCCGGGATCGCGCTTTGGCCGTCGTATTTTGTTTATCATCGCGATTTGGAGTCACTACCTTCTTGTAAGTCGATAGTCCGGCTCGTTTTTTGGCTCGATGCACGGTTGTAGACGATACACCCAGCTTATTTGCGGCATCTTGGAGAGATAGGTTAGGGTTTCGCTTGAAACTACCGGCAACTCTCTTTGTCGTCTCAGCGGCTTCCGGTTTTCGATTTCCCCCCGATCCAGACTTCCTGGCTGTCGACAAACGTTCCCCAAACACTTTAATTACATTTGTAACGGTTGATTTGGCAACTTTTAGCGATTTTGCCAACTTTGCGTGCGAGTAGCTCGGATTTTCGCGATGCGCGAGCAAAATTTTGATACGCTGGTCTTCTTGCTTGGACGGCATTTTGACAACTGAAGAGTGAATTCCAAAATCAAAATAAAAGCAACATTCTACACACACACCTTCAAAATGAGGGGTGTTCAGGTTTTTTAAATGCAAAATTGAAAGAAATACGTCAAGTTGATATTGACCAAATTTTGACCGTATCGCCCTTTATCAGTTGAAAACATCCCTGTTCAAGAAATTTTAATGGCTCTAAAAGGTCTTGATGCTGCAAAAGGACCTGGTCATGACGGAATACCTCTAGTACGATTGAAAGAACTAGCAACTTCTTGTGTAAAACCC
This sequence comes from Aedes koreicus, assembly GCA_024533555.2. Taxonomy (NCBI): domain Eukaryota; kingdom Metazoa; phylum Arthropoda; class Insecta; order Diptera; family Culicidae; genus Aedes; species Aedes koreicus. Next base: position 79,781 of record JAHHFK020001221.1, on the reverse strand, counting down.
CTGATTTAGCTTTTTAATCTATCACTTAAATCAGGAGACTTTCCACTATTCTGGAAAAAAAAACATTTTCAATACCGGTATTTAAATCTGGCAAACGATCAGATATTAAAAATTATTAAGGAATCGCAATAATTTCATGTATTCCTAAAATGTTTGAAGCGATTGTTTATCAAAAATTATTCAACCAGGTAAAACATCGGATTTCAAATAATCAACATGGTTTTTTCAAAGGCAGATCGACATCTACTAATCAATTGGAATTTGAAGAATTTTCTTTAGAGGAAATTTTGTGGAAGCTTCATATAAAGCCCGATTCAAAGTAAATTCGGACGCATTCAAGTGATCATAACTTAAGAATTTAACAACATACACGGTTGATCAAAACGTCAAACATTCAGCTTTCAAACCGTTTTTCACCGTTTTGAACGAACTGTCGCACTTTACTTGTGATCGATGCCATCGTGATCTGCATAGTCGCTGGTGACACTGTACCTTTAGCATTAGCATTAGCATTGACGTTTGCACACCTCGAGGATGGAGCTACGATGAGAAATAATTCGTTGAAGACATTGCATGCCACCTTGAAACCAGTTACTGATACGTTTCTTCACACAATAATCTCCACGAAGGCACTCCTCGATCGCTCACCTGGCCACGTCCATGCAACCGTTGGAGATAGGGAGGATTTGGTAGATACCTTAAGAAGACACTGGGAACCCATGTAGCCTTCAGTAGATATCAAAGGAAAAGGAAATGAATAGTCGGAGAGAATAGTTAAACAGAATGCCCTGTTCGGTGTACAGAACAAAAAAATATTTAAAACGATCGTTGGGAGCATCTAGTCTAAGAAGGTTAAGTGATGCTCCATTTCTCTTCAAGCTATAGTCCTAGTCCATTATGGCTTATGAGTATAGCGCCATTATTCGCTCTCTGAAACGAGAAGAATGTCTGATAATATAAGACCGGGTGGTGAAAGAAAACTTATTGCATTCTCTGATGTGATCTTCATATGACTTTCATCGCAAACAATGATTTGTTTTTTCTATGTCGTTTACAAAAACTATAACTTAATCTTATAAACCCACGATTTCTGATTATGAAGCAAACAAGTAAAGTTTGGACTATAAACCTACTTATGGCACAAAACGATCTACAACCAATAACTCTGAACAATTTAAAGCTGAATAAATAGTTCACCCTGCCTGTAATCAGTACTATACAGTTTTTTTTTAACGTTTTTGAGTTATAATGTGCAATGATCATATTTTTATAATAGTTTACAAACCTGTAAACCAAGATAAAAAGAAAGAAAGAATAAAACCCTGTAAACTATGATGAAAATTAAAAAGAAAGAAGTATCAGGTGAAAACCATAATTGCATTGAAATAATGTATCGCCTCTTGTCCCCAAATAAATAATTGATATGCCTTTTTTTTTTGGAAACTTCACCAAAATAAATCTTGATGAGCTCTTTAGGACGTTACAATTGCGCAAAGAACTGTAAAATTTTCGCAATACAATTTCGTTCTACAACTTACAACTAAAAGATGTCCGTCGAGACCAGTCGAACGTGCATGAGAAAATTATGCCGCAAAGAATTCAACAAGCAGAGTGGCACTCGACACTGAAGGAGCCTATAAGTCGTAGACAAAATAGGTCTATCTGTCAAAAGATAAGCTTTTTTTCTAGTTGAATTGAAAGAAATTTGCAGCGTTTACTAGTATTTAATAAACAGATGGACTAGTTTTTTTTTTAACAGAATGGGGCTGATATGCAGCAATATGTGCTCGAGCTTGACAGACACATTAAATTGTTAAAAATGGTTTAGAAAATTATGCATATTACACGTAAATTACCATAAATAAATTGCACAATAGTTAGCAAAGTTGGCTTAACCAAAGAAAACATTATTTGTGCCTCAAATATTATTTGTCTGATTTGGCTCAATATAGGCGAATATGCTTTTACTTGTATATCTAATCAAGGTCTTTTGCTGTTGGGACCACTTACAAAGTGTTATGGTGACTGATTGGTGACTTAATTAGAGTGCCAAAAGGGCACCAAATCACTTTTACAGAGTTGCCGCCGGACACCAGTTACTTCTTTGAGGAGTTCCACAAAGCACACTTTCAAATCTTGCAATATTTTTGACGGACTCCCCAACTCACCGAACGGAGTAATGGGTTACTTTAGTCTCTCCCACCCATACAACATACAGCTATGACATTCAGCGGTTGGCACGTTACTCTTATTTATAAATTTAGTCAGCACCAACAGGCTTAGTAAAGCCCCAATGGTGGTACGTTACAACAAACAGACAGCAGTAATCTCTACCTAATGCTATGTGGGAAATGACATCCGTGCTCCCTCCGCCCCATGCTAAGGACCTTAAAATTTTACACAGGCAACAAGCCAGATACGGTAGACCTACACATCATATATAAATTACTACTAGAAAACCAGGTTTGACCTACAGAAAGAGACTGCAGCTGAAGCCTCCTTTAAGAAGTCAAACTACTAATGGCATTAACTCGATAAATTCTATAAATAGAGATTGGACTCAGCTTCATGAAAGTGGTGAAAGAACAAATCTTGCACCCACATAATCTCTTCATAATAATATAATTGAAAGTAAAAAGGAGTAAAATGGAAAGAACTCACCCAAATTTCAAAGACGTCCGCCTCCCGCATCGTAACCACAGTGATGATTATCTATAGTCGTGACTAAAGATGATCCCGGTGGACTTCCTCTTTTTGATATTGGAAGCAATCGACAAACTCCACTTTACATCCTGGGGCCACATCGTTGCTGGTGGAAATGAATTGCTCACGAACAAAACAACAATCATCACATTTTGGGCTATTGCCCTTTTCGAACTGAAAATTTTTATAGAAAAATCACAGTTTTCAACGATTTTAAAAGAAAATTATAACCAAAAATTTCAGCAGGAAGCAAAACGTGACAGCAAAACAAAAAACCAACCACCTTCGAGCAAAGCCCACTTCTCCCGCTGGTGACACTGTACCTGCGCACTTATTCCACTTTAAACGCATTTGTTGTGCATTTGTCACTTCTTTACCGCATCCTCGAAGTTTTCGCTTGACAATTGCCCAATATTTTTCGATCGGTCTGAACTCAGGCGACGAAATTAACATTGTTTGCAGCATACCATTCTAGTACCTCATAAAAGTCGTGGAAACTAGCTAGATCCGGTCAAAACATAACGTTGATCTTGTGTTGCCGATTGAAGGGTAAAATCTGCTTTTTCAGACACTCTTTAATGTAAACCTTCGACGTCATTGTTTGAGATGTGATGAAAACCTTGGTTTTAAGGCCACAACTGCAGATTCCTTGCCAAATCATTAGTTTCCGAGCAAACTTATCAACAAAAACAAATTTATACCTGGAAGGGACATCCTCACGACCAGTTGGCAGGTAAAATTTTCGTCCGGGGATTTGTTTATAATCCATTTTGACATATGTTTCGTCATCCATTAGAATACTGCCATCAAATTTCGTCAAAACTCGTTCGTATAGTAATCGTGCTCGCTAAATTTTGTTTCAGGGAGCGATTCCGATGTTTACTGGAACAAAAAGACTTTTATCCTTCTCTTGAAAGGATGTTACGTACGGTGGAAAAGTTGGAATGGTATAGCTTTGCCAATGTCTTTCTCCTCAGCTCTTTGTCCCTAGTGCCACTTTTATGATAGATGCGCTGTGATCTATCCAAACTAAGAGTATTGATTACAAGACACACTGTTGCCTTTGGAAATTTTAACACTTTTGCTATTTTTGAGGCAGACCACGAAGGATTCTCTAGATGTTTCTGCACAATTAATTTTTTTTTCTCAAGTTCCATGATCCCTAAATTTGAGATGCGTCGAGCAATCGAGAAAAACCAATTTCTTCGTATATGAAACATCAACATATGCCTGTCAAACATTTGTTGTTCTAACCACCAGGGACGTGTATTAAATCGTGCGTCCAGATTTACTTTGAATCGAGCTTTACTGACTACTTTTCAAACCTTAGCGTGTGGGTTCAACTAGGACAGTATTTAAATGGATCGAATCTTATTTCACAGATAGCACACAGGTGGTACGTTTCAAAGGAAAGATCTCTAGAGCAGTTGATGTTACCTCAGGAGTTCCACAGGGATCTCATTTAGGTCCTCTTTTTTTAAATTCTTTTTGTTGATGATGTTAATCTTGTGCTAAATCGTCTAAACGTTATTAACTATAATGATGATATGAAACTGTGTATGGAAATTTGAAATTTATAGATTTGCAACATTTTCAGAGAGAAATTTATGTCTTCTACGAATAGTATGTTAAAATTCGGCATGATATTAATATTAAGAAGTGTAATATCATATCATATTCGAGAAAACTTAATTATCATGATTTCATGAGTACTCTAGGTAATCAGTTAATCAAAAAATGCAACGAATTTAGAGACTGAGAATTGATTATTGATTCTAAATTGACCTTTGAACATAGATCATTTCAATAACGTTTGCATTAAAAATAATTGACTTTTTTCGGATGGTGATAAAAAAAAGCTTAGACAGATAATTGCTTTCGATAAATTTCCCATGTAAGGAAATTATTTAACCTTGCGAGCGGCCTTCCAGCAGTTAACCGGAACATTCACCATGGCGGACGAAAACATGCGTGTAGGCATGTTTTTGAGTTCTTTCTTCGTTTTATTCATCAATTTCTCCTCAGTTTTTGCGACAAAAGTGTAGGAGTAGATCTTACGCTTCAGGTTGGCCGAGAAATTCTCGATGGGACGCAAATTTCCCCGTTCACGGCCAGTCCGAAGCAAAAGGAGAGCGGCTTTGACATCCCCTTCTCGCTGATTGTCAGCCACAGCAGCACCTTCTTGGGGAACTTGGTGTGTGAAATGAACTTCAACTCGAAGCTCACTTCCTTCGTGGGGGAAGCAAAATACGAAGTGCCCTGCCAGTCGTTGCCATCCAGGGTGAGATAGGTCTCGTCGTCCATCACCACCGCCACCATTTGCCCATTTTATTCAGCCGCTGCCGCTGCGTCATTGCCTACAGCTCCGAAACCAGTGGACGCGACTTCCGCTTCCTGATATGTATGTTCATGTTCGCTAGGTACTTTTTCACTGTTTGGCCGGTTAAACCGACCTCCCGGCCAAGCGCATGCAACGATGTAGCCACTTTTCCCTCGGTCTTCCTCTTCAGCATCCTTTGGAGCTTCTTGTCGATCAGGGTCGTCGGCAGTCCGGAACCGGGCTTTCTTTCGATGCTCTGATTGTTGTCTAATAGTGCCAAGATGTTGTAGTTGCCGGAACGGGCGTACCCGGCGTTCACAAAGTGCCGCACGATGTCCGTTTTCGACGCGGCGGGGTGCCGTTCTTTGAACGCGCACACTACTGAACGGAGTTGCTTCACTGTTTTTGGCATCACGGTTCGACTGATAGAGCTGTCGAATTTTGTCTGCTGACTCATGGGTTATTATGATTGATGCTGCATGAGTAGTTTTTTCAGTTCGGATGAAGGTAAACCCATGAAAAATCGGCAATTTTTGTCCATTTTATTAAATTCATACGTTACAACAGTTCTCAAAGTAAATAATAGGTTAGGATTCATGGAAAGGTTCAATTATCATTTTAAGGATACATATACAGGGTGTATCACAATAGGTGTCACTTAAACCAAATTCGATTACAGCAAAACAAATCAACCAAATCTTAGCATTTATTTTTCGTTTGAAAGATACATGTATTAAAAACAAACCATATTCATTCAATTCGATTCTCTCTCCCTTTTCCTTGGTAACTTTGCGCAAACGCTTTTTAAACCCATTGCAGCTGGCACGCCCGATTTCCTGAGGGATTTGGTCCCAAATATCAACCAAATGTTTCTTGAATCGATCTAAAGCAAGCCCTTTCGTAGGGCCTATATGTTGAAGCATATAATCCCAAACAAAGTGGTCTAGTGGGTTGAAATCCGGTGAAGATGCAGGCCATTCTTCGCTTGTCATGAAATCGGGCAAATTTTCCGCGTACCCCGCTTGTGTCTTATTTCTCATGTGAGCTGGAGCTGAGTCCTTTATGAAACAATATGGTGTATTCCCATACAGCGTTGAAGCATGAGGAAGCAGATGGTTCTTCAAAACCTGCTCGATTTAATATTCAGTGTTGATTTTTATGTTAGGTTCTATGAAAACAAGAGGAAGTTTTCCTTTCCATGAAACGGCGCCCCATACTATGATTTTCGATACATTCTGATAGCGTTCTACAGCTAATTTATCTCTTGGAATATTGGCAAGACTTTTGCCATACATTTGCTCTTCCTCAAGGAGGGAGAGCTTTTCATTCGAAGATAAAATCTCGCAGTAACCGCGCCGAACCAAAAGATGTCTGCTTCTTTGGACCCTGGCTTGCTTTTGACGTTCCTTCAACCCGTGAACCCGTCGTTTCTTGTACGGCTTGCATTCCAGATCGTGTCTGATGAGCCTGTTCATTGAAGCAGGAGACATTTGAAATTGTTTGCTCAATTTACGGCGAGATATTGCCGGATTACGTCTTATTCGCTCCCTCACACATTTGATCTGTTTCTTCGTTCTGGCATCTGTGTTGACCTCCTTTGTGTTGAATATGGACATTTCCAGTTTCCTTGAACCGTTTCGAGGTACGAAAAACAAAACGCTTACTCACTCCGAACTGCTTAAGGCCATTGAATATCTGACACGGTCTAAGCTTTTGCAAATGTAATTTTAAAACTTGCTCCCGCATGGCTTCCATGGTAGCTGATAAATATAAACAAACGGAATCGCTTATTTATCTTCGGCAATAAGCTGTCAGAAGAACACACTCAAAACGGGTATAATCAATTCAGCTGTTAAAATTACACAGCTGAAATAAACCAAGGCTGAAAAAAAAGTGACACCTATTGTGAGACACACTGTAATTGCAGAAATGTTTTTCACCGTAAGCTCTTTTTTATGTCGGTCAGTTTACCTTCAATGCGATCGATAGCTTCGTACAGAACTTCAACTTTCTTTTCCTGCTGTGGTCGATAAATGACCTCACTGTTTTTGTCCAAGTCTTAGTTAACATTGCCTGTTCACTGGTTAGTAATTTAAAATCGAAGTTTAGGGTAATTAGCGTTTGGCACGAACTACAACACGGCAGCAAACACGGCTGTTCATCAATTCTTCTATCCTTTTGCCTTGTCTTCCGTAGGTAGTTGCGCAGAAAAAGCACTCCCTCGCAGGCAGTATGGAATACAGTTGTCACAAAAGCCTTTTTGGCTATGCAATGCTACGATTGAAACATATTCATTGAATATCTTGGAAGAACAACAGACATTATGAGATAACCTTCGGATGTTTTAGGTTATCCAAACTGTCCTGGAGTTCAAAGCTTTAAATCTACAGTTGTAACTGTAGCGTTCTGGACTTAACAATATGCAATATGTATTTGATAGTTTTAGCAATTTCATGGTATATTATATTTTGATGTTCAGCTTCATCTGAAATGAGCTATTCACTGATGAATGGACTGGAGTGGGAAATTGACGGCATCAAGCCAAGTCATAAATATCAGTTATAAATAAATGACCATCAAAAAGAACCGATGAACATGGTTGGATACATATCGTAACTTTGTATAGCCCCAAAATCTACAGTTACAACTGAAGATTTTAAATGTTGTACTCCAGGACAGTTCAACTGACATAGAATATCCCAACATTATCTCATAGTGGCTGTTGATCTTCCAGGATATTCATTGAATTTTTGTTTTTTTTTTGTTTCTTGATTATCGAGATTTTCAGCCTCGAGTTCATCTCTCGTTGTAGTCACTCAAACACCTTTGGGCATTTTCACAACCTGTCCGGGGGTGAGATTCGTACTCGTGACTTTGGCGTGAGAGGTATGGATGTTAACCACTACGCCGGTGTCGCCCAATTCATTGAATTTGTTTGAATAGATGTCCTAACTTTGTATAGTGGATAAAGCTACTGTTACAACAGTAGATCTTAAATTATGAACTCCAGGATAGTTTGTTTGGCAAAGAATATCCCAAGATTATATCATTATGTCTGTTGGTCAATGATGAATGTCCTCATTGAATTTGTTTAAATACATTTCGTTATTTTGGATAGCGGATAAAGCTACTGTTACAACTGGAGATCCTAAGTTCTGAACTCCAGGACAGTTTGGATGACATAGAATATTCTAATATTATCTCATAATGTCTGTTGGTCTTCCAAAACATTCATTGAACAAGATTGAATATGATATGATAGCGGATAAAGCTACTGTTACAACTGTAGATCCTAAATTCTGAACTCCAGGACAATTTGGATGACTTAGAATATCGCAATATTATCTCATAATGTCAGTTAGTCTTCCAAAACATTCATTGAACAAGATTGAATATGTTATGATAGCGCATAAAGCTACTGTAACAACTGTAGATCCTAAGTTCTGAACTCCAGGACAGTTTGGATGACATAGAATATTCTAAAAATTTCTTATAATATTTCTTGGTCTTCCGGGACATTCATTGAATATGATTGAATACATACCGTTACTTTGTATAATGCATAAAGCTACTGTTATAACAGTAGATGTTAAGTTCTGAACTTCAGGACAGTTTGAATGACATAGAATACCGAAATATTATCTCATAATGTCAGTTAGTCTTCCACAACATTCATTGAACAAGATTGAATATGATATGATAGCGGATAAAGCTACTGTTACAACTGTAGATCCTAAATTCTGAACTCCAGGACAGTTTGGATGACATAGAATATCGCAATATTATCTCATAATGTCAGTTAGTCTTCCAAAACATTCATTGAACAAGATTGAATATGATATGATAGCGCATAAAGCTACTGTAACAACTGTAGATCCTAAGTTCTGAACTCCAGGACAGTTTGGATGACATAGAATATTCTAATATTATCTCATAATCTCAGATGGTCTTTCAGGACATTCATTGAACATGATTGAATACATACCGTTACTTTGTATGGCGAATAAAGCAACTGTTATAACAATAGATGTTAAGTTCTGAACTCCAGGACAGTTTGGATGACATAGAATATCGCAATATTATCTCATAATGTCAGTTGGTCTTCCAAAACATTAATTGAACAAGATTGAATATGATATGATAGCGGATAAAGCTACTGTTACAACTGTAGATCCTAAATTCTGAACTCCAGGACAGTTTGGATGACATAGAATATCGCAATATTATCTCATAATGTCAGTTGGTCTTCCAAAACATTAATTGAACAAGATTGAATATGATATGATAGCGCATAAAGCTACTGTTACAACTGTACATCCTAAGTTCTGAACTCCAGGACAGTTTGGATGACATAGAATATTCTAAGAATTTCTTATAATATTTGTTGGTCTTCCGGGACATTCATTGAACATGATTGAATACATACCGTAACTTTGTATAGTGAATAAAGCTACTGTTATAACAGTAGATGTTAAGTTCTGAACTCCAGGACAGTTTGAATGACATAGAATGCCGAAATATTATCTCATAATGTCAGTTGGTCTTCCAAAACATTCATTGAACAAGATTGAATATGATATGATAGCGGATGAAGCTACTGTTATTACTGTAAATCTTAAGTTCTGAACTCCAAGATAGTGCGCGAGCGAATTTTGTACGGGCGTACGGCAAATCCTGACTTGTCAATACGGGACCTTGCAAAAACATTGGATTTGCCTAAATCCACTTTTCACGATGTGTTCAAATCATTTTCGGAACGTTTGACGGTGGAGAGGAAACCAAGAAGTGACAAAAACATTGGACGCGCTGATCCTGTCATGGACCGAAAGGTGAAAAGGATATTAACGAAAAACCCAAATCTCTCCATTCGAACGGTGGCTCGTAAAATAGGGCTGTCGAATGGTTTTGTCCAAAAATCAAAACAACGTTTGGGACTTAAGTCGTATAAAGTAAAAACAATTCCAAATCGCAACGACAAACAGAACTTGGCAGCAAAATCACGGGCTCGACGTTTGTACTGCGAATATTTGACGAAGTTTTCATGCGTTGTTTTGGACGATGAAACTTATGTCCTGGAGGATTTCAAGCAGCTTCCATGGCTGGCTTTTTATTCTGCTCTGGCCAGAAATGCTACAGCTGAGCATTTCAGAACGAAGAAGGCATCGAGATTTCCCAAAAAATACCTTGTTTGGCAAGCAATTTGCACGTGTGGCAAAAAGAGTAAATCTTTCGTCACTACAGGCACAATCAACAAGGAGATCTATCAGAAAGAGTATCTGCCGAAGCGATTGCTACCCTTCATCAAAAGTCACAAAGAAAAACCTTTGTTGTGGCCCGATTTGACATCATGTCACTATGACATCATGCCAACTGCGATGGAATGGTACCAAGCAAATCAAGTGATCATTGTAACAAAAACCTCAAACCCGCCAAATTGCCTAGAGCTACGACCAATCGAGAGATATTGGGCTCTGATGAAGCGGAAGCTTTCTGGAAAGAAGCAAGGAATCAAAGACAACAAACACTTTCAGCAAATTTGGACAAAGACGGCTTCTACGATTTCTGAAGAGTCCGTACAGACCCTAATGGACGGAGTTAAGCGCAAAGTTCGAAAATTTTATGCAAATACCGAATAACTATGTTTTGTCTTCACGAATTGTCAAAATACATCCCATGAATCTGAAATAAACAACTACGACGGAAATACAATGCGAAATTTATGTTTTATTAATGTTTTGAGGTGTCCGGATTATTGCGGATACAGACCTTATGTCATATATAATAATTTTTCTAACTTGGCATGCAAGTAGTCTGGATTTCATGATGCGTAAGTAAAATTTAGATGCACTTGGACGCTTTTGTGATAACAGAAGAACGAATTTCAAAATTATTATTACATAATGGGGGCTATTCAATTTTTATAAATACACGATTCATAGAAATTAAACATGTCGCATTCATAACAAAATTCCAAAAAAACTTATGAAGTTAGAAAGTTTGTGTCAGAAAGAGAGTTGTTGAATATTTTTAAAGCCATGTTTTTTAATTAATCACTGATATTTATTAAAAGTTCTATGCAAAACACATGAAAAAACCCTTGGAAAAAGATATGTTTAAAACATTTTTGCCCCTAAAAAGACATTAAACTTTAATAACCCGAGATTCAAGAGAAGCTTTTATGTAGGAAATTTTCTTGGTTTTTGAATGAAGGAAGAAAAATCTGGCTAAGTAACATAATTTTTGTGTTACAGCCAATTTATAACTAACATGTACCAAAACATTAAAAGTCCAACAAGAGGAAGAAATGCCCTCAGCAGATCGCTTGCCAGACCAACATGTATTTCAAAATCCAACCATCCGACCACGAAGCTCTGCGCCATCCTCGAAACTAGGAACAACAACCCACACAGCGATATTCCGCATCCAGTCAATTAAAGAGAAATTTGCTTGTCTGATGTGGTATCCTCGCGGTTTTCCTGCCACGCTGCTCAACTCCAGCCATTATCGTCATCGAAAACGCTTGCGGCGCCACATTCCCGTCTCGAATCCCGCTATCAATCACACCGTCATCGTCGATGAATGCAATGTCGCTCGCAGGGACACGGTCGTGCAGGGAATTATTTGGCATTAGATTCAAATGTTAACTGTAAGACTGTGTCTTTGAGGGCGATCCCAGAGGCAACAGTAGTGAGGAAATTAATTAAAAGCTTCGGATTGATGTGGCGTGCGAGAGTGAGATTTTCTTTTCGCTAATTTACGACCCTGTTGGGTTCGGGTGACACTCCACCGCAGCGGCAATAAAAATTTAGTTTGTGAATAAAAATCTACGGAAAAGGGTTGAAAAGACTGAGAGAATAGGGACGATATCGTAAAATTGTCATCACGATAGTGAAGACCACCGAATGATGTGGTGTAGCTTATCAGACGGTTGTAAAGTGCAAGAATTGATTACTTTTTCCCCAAATGGATATTCTTTCAAAATTTTCATTAGATCCATCACTTCTTGTCAGAAACCTCAAAATGGCATTAGACACATTTATAACAGATTTACAAGGATTGCTGTCACACTTTTCAAATGTCATCCGCATCCATCACGTGATAAGCAAACTTTATTATGCCCCCCCTATTTAGATGAATCTTCTGGCCTTAAGCTTACGGCTCAACACACAAAACGGCAGCCAACGAGGTTAAACACTAGACTCATTCAATTATGGAATCCTCCTGAGATGGCTCCGAACTTCTCGCGGTGCCTCGGCACCAAATCAGTGACTTTTATGACGAGGAATGTCGGTCACCAAACAGCACCTGCGGAATGAAGTTTATTTGAGCAGCGGTGAATGTTCCCGCAAGCTAAAAAGGACATTTTATGTATAACCTCCGGCTCCCGCTCCATGAAGAGGCGGGTGAATTAATGGTTGTTTGAAGGATGGGGCAGGGTGGAGGGTCGATTTGTTTGTTTGGACGATGGATCCTGGAGGAAAGTTTGTCTCAATTACAATAACAGCCTGATGTCGGTTTAACTATGGATGTAATAACAGCTGTAATTAATCGTAAAACAAACTTGGCTCGGTATAAATACTTTGTGTCAAATGTGTTTTCCAGTAGACTTTGCGACCCTACCGGATGAGGACGTGAAATATTTCACAAACAGTCGATGATTCTTGCGGAAAAAAGGTGGAACCATGGTTACTCGGAAATTACACTTTCACAAATTCTGTGAAGACATCTATGTCTCAAAATGCAAAGCTTTCTAACATCACTACTATGTTCATAGTTGTGCTGCTAGTAGGCTTTGCATTTCTATCGGAATGAACCACGCTATTTTTCAACCAAGCTTACGATGATGTTAACGTTTGGGTTGAGCGAGCTTTTGCAGTCCAAAAGTTCGCAGTTTCTTCTCATATTTCACCATATCATCTCTACAAACGGCCACTAAAACTGACGTGAAATAGAGTCAAATGCGATTCGAAAGTGCAAAAAGTACAGTTACGCAAGGATTGGGTAGAATTTTCCTCGCTTTTGCTCACAAAAAGCTCCTTTTCGAATGTGAAAAAAATTGTAACTCAGTGCGCTTTCTAGACTGAGAGATATGCGTATCGCTTTTCCTCATCTACACACGACCACTCTGGATGACTCACGAATGAGTCGTTTTTCACGACTCTATTTTGAATAAGCTTTAGCGACTGTGTTTGATAGAACCAAGATGAGCTTTCAGGGGATTTTCCTTCCCGGAAGCTTTCGTTCCTGTATTTATCCAAAGCGTGGAAAATGAGAAGAGAGAGGAGCTTCCATCTCTCTAGCGCATCGAAGAGAAGTGGCATGGTCTCTCGCTCTCTGTTGACCAACAAGACTCACTCAAAGAGATACTCTCTCAGCTGGGTGTTTTGTGACATGTTCGCTGTTATCACATGTGCATTCACCTCCACCCGAAGGCGTTCTACTTCAACCAGGGCTGGACTCGAGTATGGTTCTGTGGTTCCAACAGTCTTTGCATGTATGTATGTCAATAAATGTGCAAGTTGATAACCCAACCCGGATAATTAAAATCAATTGGTATCAATTCATCAAGAAAGAGGGTAACGATCATTTCTTTTTTATTTCAATAAGCATAAAATACCGAAAAAGTAGTCACCTTCGTTCAGCTTCTGTCATCAGATTCTGTAAAGCCACCTCGTTCTCTTTTTTCGTTATAGAACGACAGTTTGGTTTTCGCTCTTGTCATTGGGCACCACTCCATGGCATTTTTTCCATAATGGCAGGATGAAAAACTCGTCCAAAACATTACGGAACAATTACGGTGTTGCATCAGGATAAGCAGCACATGTTTTTCCAGCCACTCGTTCACGAAAATTTCCTGGTTTACGGTCTCGATTGCAATGAAAATGTCGCTTTTCAAGCCTTTCAGATATTTCTTGGCAAAAGTTTGCATAAGGTGGTGGTGGTGGTGTTTTGATCGCCGTTGACGAAAGATTTGGATCATCACTCGTTCAACATCCTAACAGCACTATTGTCGAACATCTGTGGGTAAAAGTTACTGGTCAAGCGGCTGATTTGTTTGTCGGCGTCCTGTATATTCCACCGGCAAAAAAGTCAGGACATATCATACATGCAGTCTCACCTTGATGCCGTATCTGAAGTTTGTAGTTTGCAGAGGGGTACGAGCCCAATGATTCTATTTGGGGATTTCAATCAACCTCGTCTCGTATGGCAATCAAACAACAGCTACGCTCTCGTTGATCCACTTCAGTCACAGATTTCTACAGCTACTCAGACTCTTCTCGACAACATGGCATTTCATGGACTACAGCAACGCAGCTTAACTCGCAACAGCAATGATCGCATATTAGACCTAATTTTCAGCAACGACTCAAACATGACCAATGGATTTGCTACGCTAGCGGCAGAACATGTGGTCCCCCTTGAACGCTACCATCCAGCTCTAGAATTCTCTGTGACATTACTATCACCAGTTTTATATCACGAAGAAGTAGATCTCTCTGGCCGTGGCTTCCGTCGTGGTGATTTGGAAACGATGAACGTTCTACTTTCGCAGACAGTTTATGAGAGCGTGAATGTGGATGCTGCAATAAGTTCATTCAACAGCATTCTTCTTAACTGTATCATCCAAACAGTCTCGTTGAACAGACCGCCAAGGAAACCGGCATGGTTCAACCCACATCTCGGTATTTTGCGTCGTCAACGTTTTAGGTTGCTGCAACTGTACTGTCGCTCGTTCTCAAAACGACAATTTGATAAGGCAAGTCGTATCTACCGTGGATACAACCGTTTTCTGTACAAACGCTACGTGAGAAGAATGCAAGAGGATCTCCGTCGTAACCCAAAGCGATTCTGGAGTTTTGTCAATTCGAAGCGAAAGGAGACTGGACTTCCCTCATCGATGCACCTTGGTGACGTCAGTGCAAGCAAAGCCAGTGAAAAATGTGATCTTTTTGCCCAGCAGTTTTCCAATGTGTTCTTGAGCTATGTTCCAACCGCCGAGGAAATTGACGCTGCCAATCATGGTGTACCACGAGATGTGGTTGATCTAGATGTCTTCCAAGTTGATGAGCAAATGGTGGAGTTTGCCTTACAGAAGCTTAAGGCATCCTATTGTCCTGGTACCGATGGAATCCCAGCCTGCATCTTCAAAAAAATGTGGTGCCTCGTTGATTGCACCACTCGTAGCTGTTTTCAACCAATCGCTTCAACAGCAGGAGTTTTCAGTTGTTTGGAAGAGGTCCCATATGCGGCCTGTTTTTAAGAAGGGCGACAAGACGGATTCAACTACCGGGGAATAACTTACCTTTCAGCGAGCTCAAAATGCTTGGAAACCACCGTATACAAAGTGATGTTCGGTTTGTGCAGCGCTTACATTAGTGAATTACAAAACAGCATGGTTTCTTCCCAAAGCGATCGGTGGACAGTAATTTATGCGATTTCGCATCGACCTGCATCAGTGCTATGGACAACGGTGCGCAAGTAGATGATGTATATGCCGATATCAAGGCTGCCTTCGACATTGTGAACCATGATGTTCTTCTAGCCAAACTACTTCGACTGGGTTCGTACCTTGGCAGTAGAAGCCTCTGTGTGAAAAAGGTCAGTAGAATCTCTGCCCTTCACTCTTGTATCCGGTGTGCCACAGGGAAGCAATTTAGGTCCATTGCTGTTCTCGTTATTTTTTAACGATGTGACTATTCGGCTTGCAAATGGAGGTTTACTTATCTATGCCGATGATCTGATGACAGAAAGGCCTACTTTGTCGGAGGCTTATGGACTTGGTTAGTGTCGAGTGGTCGATTTGATTTGTTCTGCGTTATTCGGAACTTTACTTGCACTTGAAAAGTTCTACATTAGCTTCATTGTAAACATTTCCGCTGATCAAAAGTGTGGTTTGAGCTTAAAACGAACTCCGTCATAGATACTTTTGAAGTTCAAAACAAGTTCTTCGGAAACTTTTTGTGAACTTCGAAGAACAATTAGAAACTTTTTGTGAACTTTCAAGTTGATTTTGAGTTTTAATTGAACTAAATAGAGATTTAAGCTTTGATTATATGCATAGTGCCATATTATTCAACAAGAAAGTACCATGGAACTTAAATTAAACCGATTGCAAACTTCAATGTTCGTTTCTCAAGTAAAGCCCAAGTTTATATTGCTGGGGTTGTAAGGATTTTTGCTAAACACTGCAGGGTCATCAGAACAATGGGGGGAAAAAAAAAAACCCCCCCCAAAAAAAAAAAAAAAAAAAAAAAAAAAAAAAAAAAAAAAACAAAAAAAAAAAAAAAAAAAAAAAAAAGAAAAACAAAACCTATAAAAAAAAAAAAAATTATTTTATAAAAAAACAAACACAACCCCACCTCCTTAGTTTTTATTTTTTTTGTGTGTTTGTACACAGAATAGTGACCCAAGACCCCACCCAAATTTTTAACACCACAATAATCACCCACAACGCAAAATTTTTTTGAAAAGTTTTTGGTCAATGAACACTGAATAAGATTTCGTGCAGTGCTGATTTTTTAAATAGTCCTTACATAATGATGTGTGTATATATGAGTATATACAATCCAACGCCCACCGCCCGGCAGTGTTTTTATGGAAGAAAAATGTTTGCAGTTAAACGAACTGTTGTCGACTCGACAAACATTTTTAGCCCGGGAGTTGGAAGGTGATAGCTCTGTTGGGTTCCAGTGACCCATTTCAGAATGCCTGGTTACTCACGTCCATTCCGAGGTCACTTTCACTTACAACAAGCTCCGCATAAACACAGTACAAACATCAAATGGATATAGGTACTGTGCATACACTTCCATCATCAAATCTTATTGTTTTGAGGATGGCACGTATTTAGCAGTATCGTTTAAATTTAGTTATAATCAGATAGATCTCACCGGAAATTGTTGCTGATGTACAGTCTTCATTTGGACGGCTTCCCTGTGATGCTAAAGGATGCATTTATGTCTCTACAGAAGTAGCACTCCGCTATTCGGCAAATATTTTCACATCATCCTTTTCGAATGGAACAGCCCGAATACAATTAGTACTTCCCACAATATTTTTTTTCTCCCCATCCCCCCTAAACACACACTCCAAAAACCCCCAGTTCTCCATCTTACACCACTGTAGTGCATCTGAAATTATATGCCAGTCACTCACGCGCGTTAGCTTTTTTTTTTTATTTTTTTTTTTTAACTCTTTATTTGTTCCAAATTTATTCATATTTACATTTCATGTTAATCTAGGTGCTCCAGCTACTACCGTAACGTATCAACCTTAATTGTTAAAATATGTATCTAATTTTGTTTACATGGTTCATGCCTTAGCAGTTCAGTATTTTAAACAGGTTTTTATTCCTGCATGTCAGTATAACAATAATAATCTTAAAACTAAAAACAAACTAAAATTAATCTTAACTAAGCATAAAGGGAATTAATCATTGCAATAGAAGATTGCAACGATTTTTGTCTGAAATTATTAATTATTTTGTTGGACATTTGTTCTAAAGTCTCAACATTCGAAATTCTATGTACTTCGTTAGTACTGTACCAAGAAGGCAGCTTCAAAATCATCTTCAGAACTTTGTTCTGAATCCTTTGAAGTATTTTTTTCCTGGTAGCACAACAACTAGACCATATTGGAACAGCATAAAGCATGGCCGGTCTAAAAATTTGTTTAAATATTAGTAGTTTGTTCTTCAGACATAGTTTGGATTTTCTGTTTATAAGAGGATATAAACATTTTATATATTTATTACATTTGGCTTGAATGCCTTCAATGTGATTTTTAAAATTTAATTTTTGATCAAGTAATAGACCAAGGTATTTCACTTCGCTTGACCAGGAAATTGGAACACCGCTCATAGTAACGATGTGATTACTACTAGGTTTCAAAAAAGAAGCTCTAGGTTTATGTGGGAATATTATTAGTTGAGTTTTGGAAGCGTTGGGAGAAATCTTCCATTTCTGTAAATAAGAAGAGAAAATGTCCAAACTTTTCTGCAGTCTCCTGCAAATGACACGAAGACTTCTTCCTTTAGCGGAGATGCCTGTGTCATCAGCAAACAAGGATTTCTGACAACCCTGAGGCAAATCAGGGAGGTCGGAAGTAAAAATGTTATATAGTATCGGCCCAAGAATGCTACCCTGAGGAACTCCAGCTCTAACAGGTAGTCGATCAGATTTGGAATTCTGATAATTTACCTGCAGAGTTCTGTCAGTTAAATAATTTTGAATTAATTTTATAATATAGAGCGGAAAATTAAAGTTTTTCAATTTAGTAATCAAACCTTCATGCCAAACACTGTCGAATGCTTTTTCTATGTCTAGAAGAGCAACTCCAGTTGAGCAGCCTTCAGATTTGTTTGAACGAATTAAATTAGTAACTCTCAAAAGTTGATGAGTAGTTGAATGGCCATGGCGAAATCCAAATTGCTCATCTGCAAAAATTGAGTTTGTATTGATGTGAAGCATCATTCTATTCAAAATTAGCTTTTCAAAAAGTTTACTGATTGAAGGAAGTAAACTTATTGGTCTGTAGCTAGAAGCTTCAGCTGGATCTTTCTCGGGCTTCAAAATTGGAACAACTTTGGCATTTTTCCATTTGCCAGGAAAGTATGACAAATGAAAACATTTATTAAATAATTTTACCATGAAAGACAAGGTACTCACTGGGAGTTTTTTGATGAGTATATAGAAAATTCCATCATCACCTGGAGCCTTCATATTTTTTAACTTTTTAGTTATAGTTTTTACTTCATCCAAATCAATACCCCAGGATTCATCAAAAATATTTTCCCTTGAGGAAATATTCAGATAATCAAGAGAAACCTGATTCTCAATAGGACTAGTAAGACCCAAACTGAAATTATGGGAACTCTCAAACTGCTCAGCAAGTTTTTGAGCTTTTTCCACATTTGTTAGCAATATTTTATCACCTTCTTTGAGCGCTGGAATAGGCTTTTGAGGTTTCTTTAAAATTTTGGAGAGTTTCCAAAAAGGTTTGGAAGTCGGCTCTAATTTTGACACATTATTTTCGAATTGTTTGTTCCTCAGGGCAGAGAAGCGTTTTTTAATTTGTTTTTGCAAATCTCGCCAGATAACTTTCATGGCGGGATCGCGTGTTCTTTGATATTGTCTTCTACGGATATTTTTCAGACGGATCAAAAGCTGAAGATCGTCGTCTATTATAATTGTATTGAACTTTACCTCGCATTTTGGAACTGAGACAGCTCTTGCTTCAACTATGGAAGTAGTCAGAGAGTCAAGAGCATTATCGATATCATTTTTAGTTTCCAAAGGAATATTAGGATCAAAGTTATATTCCATGAATGTTTGATATTGGTTCCAATCAGCTCTATGATAATTGAAAGTAGAACTGTTGGGATTAGAAATTATTTCTTGAGATATTTCAAAAGTTACTGGAAGGTGATCCGAACCGAAGTCAGCATGGGTAACCAATTGGCTACAAAGTTGACATGAATCAGTTAAGACCAAATCAATAGTTGAGGGATTTCTGGCAGAAGAAAAGCAAGTTGGGCTGTTTGGGTATTGGATAGTGTAATAACCCGCAGAACAATTATCAATTAGTATATTACCATTGGAATTACTTTGAGCATTATTCCACGATCGGTGTTTTGCATTAAAATCACCAATAATGAAGAATTTCGACCTATTACGGGTAAGCTTCTGTAGGTCACCCTTGAGAAGATTCTTTTGCTGACCTACGCATTGAAATGGTAAATAGGCAGCTAATAGTGTAAGTTGACCAAATTTTGTTTCAACAGAAACCCCCAAAGTTTCAAAAACATTGGTATCAAATGAAGAAAGAATTTGATGTTTGATACGCCTATGAACAATTATGGCAACGCCACCACCTGGACTTTCAAGACGATCATTGCGGTGTACGAAATAATTAGGATCCCTTTTTATTTTATCACCTGGTTTTACGAAAAGTTTCAGTTACAACGGCAATATGCACGTTATGAACTCGTTAAAAGTTAAACAGCTCGTCTTCATTATTTTTAAGGGATCGAGCATTCCAATTTAAAATATTCAGTGTCTTAATACCCATTGCTGAATTTCAGGGTCATGACAATAGTGTTTGCAAATTTTATACCAGTTTGAATTGCATCAAACATGGAGTTTGTATTTAACATTCCATTAATCATATCGATTAATGATTTCTGTAAAAAATCCATTTTTGGAGCGGTTATGCTACCTAAGTCAAAATCTTCAACATTTCTGGTAGAATTTTGGTTTCTACCGGCTGTAACGGCAGCGTAGGAAGCTCCATTACCGAGCTGTACATTGCTACCAGCAGTAAGAATTGAGCATTGAAAACTTGTGCTCTGTTTGTACTTACGGGTACATTTGTACTTCGCTGACCATTGTTAACAGCAGATAGCAGTGGAAAATTTGTTGGTTGGGCATTGATCGTACCTTCCGGTACGAATGTTGGATTTCCTCCTCGATGACCGTTGTTAACAGCCGAGGAATAATTACCTGGTCGGGAACGTGAAGCGGTCCCTATCTGATGCTTAGCACGAGAATTCAAGATCGCTTTGCGAGTCTTGCATTCCCAAAAATTGGATTTGTGGTTTCCACCACAATTCGCACATTTAAAATTTTTAGGATCCTTCACAGGACAGTTGTCCTTGGCGTGAGAGGAATCGCCACAATGCATGCATTTGGCATCCATGTGACAATTTTTTGTCCCGTGACCCCATCCCTGGCATTTACGGCACTGGGTGAGGTGTTGAGAATTTCCTCCAGTCTTCCTGAAGTGTTCCCACTTCACTCTGACATGGAGCATAAAGCTGGCTTTTTCCAATGCCTTGAGGTTATTCAGTTCATTTGATTTAAAATGAACTAAATAAAAATCGTTTGAAATCCCATTGCGAGAATCGCCAGGTTGGGATTTCTTTTTCATCTTTATCACTTGAACTGGTGTAACTCCAAGCAATTTAATAATTTCTTGTTTGATCTCATCCAGGGATTCACCACTGGCTAGACCTTTTAAGACCACCTTGAACAGACGTTCAGTTTTGGTGTCATGTGTAAAGAATTTGATGCCTCTTTGAGCAAGATACTCCACGAGAAGTTTAAATCCGATCAAGGTAAACAACCAGAAAATTACGTTAGCTTCGTTCTTTGCTTCTGACCAGCAAATGGCCGTTTTCTACATTGCACTGGTTTTTTTTTTCTCTCTCCACACTCTGTCAATAATCAAAATCCCCCGCTATGAGGCGACTCTATATCGACTTCTAAACTGCTTATAATCATCAATTTACTCGCGACAAAGCGGAAAAATACTCTAATTTAATCATTTATGTCCGCGTGGCACAATACCAACAGCACTAACAAACACAACTAAGCTGATATTAACTCTTCCTCCGGGTCCGGGGCGAAGCACAAAAAACAAAAAAACGGGGATAAACTATCGAGCATCACAAATTTCAGGAGGAAATCGATTATATTCACTACATCTTACACAAAACACGTGGAGATTTTATGATTTTACTGTTCGTTTAGGTTGAATTACGAATATACTTTTGATTTTATTTTTCGCGAAAAGAACGTAGCAAGAACAAAACACGTCAGTTTCCAAGCACGGCTTGCTGCGATCATTAAAATAGTCCTTCCATAAATATATGCTAAAATATGTGCACATAACTTACCTTAAACAAAAGGTTATAATGAAGAATACAGCCGTTTTCTGTTAATGTTGACACACGGGGCTTATTGTAAGTGAATGTAACCTCGAAATGGGCGTGACTCTCTAAACATTCGGGATTGGGTTGCTGGATCCCCGATTATAGCTGCTTGCAATGGTCGTTTCAACGAGTATTGCAAACAGATTGCTTATATAATACCATTGCTGGCCAATGGGGTGCTAGATTGGATACACATACACATTACCTGAAACAATAGGTTATGCTTATTTTCTAAAAATGTTGAAACAAGTTTTCTCGCAGATTTTCTTTTGAAGAAAACTAAACTTTGCAACAATAGAAACAAATAATTCCACGATGACGGAGAAACTGCACACCATCACTAGACATGGTTCCCAGTTTTGTGATTGTGGGTCTTTATGCGTGAGTATTTATGAATGTGTGAGTATTTGTCGGTCATAGGTTCTGTTCGAATTTAAGAACGAGATGGCCTTTTTGCCTTCCCTTTAGCGCGTAATGGCGCTATAACCATGAGTATGAAACACTTATACAGGAGTCACTGCTTTTGTCCTAACCATAAGATGACGAAATAGAGCAACACTGAACCTCCTGAAGACCATTCCTTCACAATCGACAAAATCCGGGGATTTCCACATTCCTCCAATCTCCAATTGTCAAACATCGTGTCTAAATCTTCGATTTAAACAGGCCCGATGTTTCAAAAATCGTCTTGCCCTTTAAGTGCCGCAACATCAGGCCTGGCCGTTTTGATATAAGTATTACTCTATATTGGCTTAAATATTTTTTGTGTTTTATGACATGCTTCACAGTAAAAACTATTTTGTGAATTTCAATCTATTTCCATGCACATAAAAAGAGCATGCGACTAGCTTTAAAATAACACGAGGTTTCAAATTTAAACGACTTGGAAATTCTATCTTTTAATAATTTCTCAAATGAAATTTACATGAACTGCTTAAGTTGATAATTTTACATTCAAGTTTATTTTTCAAGTTAGACAAGAGGAGACATAATATAAGTGAGAAATTATTTGCTTATTGATCATTCGAAACATGCTACATCATATAAAATTGTTATGAATAAAAATGGTCAAACGCTTTCAGCGGGCACGATACATCATAATATATGTTTAACATTGAAAAAAGCAAGTTGAATGCATTCGTAGGAACTGGTTACTTTCAATCAACATGGAATTTTGGCAACGTTAGTTTAAGCGTTAGAAACAATGAAAAACTTTTGAAACTTAGTCAATAAAACTAACAAGAGGAGATTCTTGTTGTTGAGAAAATCCAAATAATTGACAATTACTCGCGGGTAAACTCATAATTTATTCTTCGACGGCAAATAACTCAGCTTCATATGACACGATAGTTGTTATTTCTTAAGCAATTTATCAAGTAAGCCGGCGTAAACATCCGATATAAGCTTTATAAACTGCAGTGACAAATAAATATACTCTTCTTTCCTCTGCTTATTGATGGAGAATGACAGCTAAGCAAGAGAAGCAGAACAGTAGTTCTATTCGATAAATTTCAATGGAAGAAGATACACAATCACACGATTGTGTAAATTTGTATGGTAACGCATTGGAAAACGAGTGCACTGTGATTTATTATTTTTGCAACGTGTACTTACGTATTAACCAATACAAATAGACGTATTTTTCTATGTTGATCAATGCTCCCATTCTATCCACTATTTTAACATTCAAATTAAAGCACACTATGCATTACATAGGTTTATTTTTACTATGTTTACTTTACTAATTTTTATTATTTTTTTAGAAGTTATTACATAATATATTTCTTTATTTTTTTTTTTCACGGTTCATTTTTCAAATAGTAGCATGATTATCAGAAAACGGGTGAAAGTGACCCCAACCGGTGTCAAAAAAGTAATCGAAAAGGTCGTACCACCCTCCCCGTAAACAAAATTCCCCCACGGCGGGAAACCCCGGTCCCCCCCCCCCCCCCAAAACCAAAAAAGGGTTGAAGAACAAAGAAAAAACCCCCCCCCGCCGCGGGGGGGTTCGGCCAAGCCATTCAACATCAGCATCGGGATGATGCAACGGATCAAAGCTCGGAACACTCTGAAAACGTACATAAAACAGAAGGTGCCTAAAAACTCCCTGAAGCAACAAGCTCGGGCCAAAACATGAGCGTGAAAACTGTATAACCGGATGCTGGAGAACAAAGACGGATGATCCTGATCGACGACGAACCCTACGCCAAGGAACATTTGTGAGCGCTGCCCGGATCACAGCATTATACGAAATCGGTGTGGACCAGGCCCTGGACGACGCTGACACAACGGTGGCGATGGAAAATTTTGGGCAGAAGGTGCAAGTCTGGCAAGCGATTTGTACAATTAACACCAAGGTGTACGGGAAATAATGTTTGAAGAAGACATTGCTGCCACTTTACAGAAAGCATACGGCTCCCGCTCTTTTCTTGCTGGAATTGGCTTCGGCCAACTACGCCAAGTCGGTTCTACAGTGTTTGGCAAACAATAATATACAATTCGTGGAGGACATCAATCCGCCAAACTGTTCGGATCTTCGGCCAGTTGTACGGTATTGGGTGATTTTCAAGCGGCACTTTTGAAGGAGGGTACAGTGTCCCAAAACATGCAGGAGCTCTAGAAAACTGGACAGCAGCCACCAGGAAAGTCACAAAAGCAACTGTGCAGAATGTATTGACGAATGTCAAGTCCAAAGTGCGAGCGTTTTACAGACACTAACGACTGTTCCAGAAAGACTGTCTTACTCCGGAACAACGAAAAAGTATCGTGCACAAATGGTGCACTGTGAGCGGTCTCTCCTTGAGAAAATTGGCCAAGGAAGAGGGTGTAAGCGTCGGAGCGGTACGATCTGCGGTTCGAAAATATAGAGAACAGTGTACGTTTGAAGATGCGCCGAAGAGTGGTCGGAAATCCGGTCCTGTTAGTCCGGATATCGATAAAAAGATCAGGGATGCCTACAAGCGAAAACCAGCGACTTCCGTTCGGGATGTTGAGAAAAAACTAGAGACCTCGTCGAGTAACGTCATGCGTGCCAAAGAAAGACTTGGGCTAAAAACATACCGGACGCAGAAAAAAAAACCCAAAAGGAACCCAAAACCGCCCCCGTCAACCACCGCCCGCCAACTCTACCTTCTTATTGTGTAGAAATTCCAGGCTTAACCAGGGTGCGACTCTATCCCAGATGCAGGAATTTTTTTTGTTTTGCTTTCGTGCGATGTGCGCACGCTTAGTAGATAGAAAGAAGATTGACGAAGATTTTTAAAGATTTACTGCAAAAAGATGGAGCACGATGCAAGTTGATGGATTAAGATTCACAAGCTAAAACAAGATTTTTCAAAGATCGATTCGCTAGCATGAGATTTTTCGATCATCTTGAATCTAAATTTAGATGTGTCGCACCCCCTGAGAAATTCTGGGTGTATAATAATGGACGATGAAACGTATGTGAAACTAGATTACAAAACGCTTCCCGGACCACAATTCTATACTGTAAGCTAAGACAAAGACATCCCCGAAACGGAGAAGGCAATTTTTACCGAAAAATTCGGTAAGAAGGTTATGGTTTGCCAGGCAATATGCGAGTGTGGTAAAACATCTAGTCCGTACATCACAACGGAGACGATGAACACTCAGAAATACGTTAAGGAATGTCTACAGAAGCGATTATTGCCAATGATCAGGCAGCACGAAGGTCAAGTAGTGTTTTGGCCTGATATGGCGTCATGTCATTACGCAAAGGACACTTTAGAATGGTACAAAAGTCAAAATGTATGTTTCGTGCCGAAAGACATGAATCCGCCGAACTGCCCGGAGGCACGGCCAATCGAGACTTTTTGGGCTTTAACAAAAGCAAAGCTTCGAAAATTCATTAAACGAGCGAATGACATCCAAAAATTTTAAAAAGATTGGCCAAAAGTGGTCAAAATGGTGGAAAATACCACTGTGCAGAAGCTAATGGGTCATGTTCGAGGAAAAGTTAGGAGTCTTGGCTATGATTAAATATTTTGATTAAACGAGAGTAAAATATCATATAAAACACAAATACATATATGATTTGCCAAATAAAATTATTAAAACAAAAAAAAACATGACTTTTTTGTTATTTTGAAAGTGTGCTTACACTTTCTGGAACAGTCTGTAAGATTTTTATCAATATAAACAGTGAAATGCAATAATTGGTTATGTTTCTCCAATACATCGAAAAATTAAGTCAAAATATGTTTTTTTTCACTCTTTTATTCGAAAATCAATGTTGCTAACTACTTTCCGATACACTCTTTATCATGTAGAGAAGAAAAATTTGATGCTTTCTAAAACTGATTGTGTAGGTGTTGGATTAATGATTAGATTAGATTAGATTAGCTGCATCTTCTCTCTCAATAATTTGTTCAGTTATCTCGTAAACAAAATTCATAGATTTGTTTGCGGACTGAATCAGTTACCTTATTTCTGTTACACACCTGACTGAGAAACACTGGCCTCTGAATACATCTCTGGTTCTCCGACAGTTGCGCGGTGATAAAACTCCTAACGTGTCTCTAGTTTGAGAGAACTTTACTCTCGTGAAACGCATGCAACGGAAAGAGCTTTTGTGGATAAAGAGAGCCAGAGAGAGTTTTCCAAATAAGCTTTCTAAAACACATTGGAAAATGGGAAAACTGCAGAGAGCAATGTTGACGCTCAGAACCTCCCAACCCATAGAAACATCGGCATGTACCAAGAACCCTGTTGTCCTTCAGCGATTTTCCTTCTGACAGATCAGTTACCGCTGCACCTTGACGGCGAACGGACGGCTATCGGGTTCGATTGTCGCGAACAAAGCTCGTTTTTGGCGGGAATTCTAATCGACGCGGGTGTGGTGCCATCGTTAAGTGATACTTATCATCGAATTATAGTCATTTAGGCATGGCGTCGGCATTTGGCAGTTAGTGTAACAGCAGTTGGTTTGCTCTGATTCGAGTTGTGCGTGGTTTTCAACAATTGAATTGCTGTTTTCTGAGTGGGCTAAATTGGGTGTGAATGAATGTGAAACGGATAGAAGTTCTAATTAGCTTTGATGTTGCTCTGGCTCTAAGCGGCAATTAGTGCTATTCCCACTCAGTTCTACTTTTCCGAATGGGTGCAGATGAGAATAGGAAGAAGCAAGCACAAAGCGAGTGTTTACATGGTGGATCGTTTTAAGGATAAAAGGTGGTAATCGCTGGAGGAAACGCGACCGCAGTAACAAGCCATCATTCGAGCGCAAACGGATTACAGCGCGGTAGAAAAGCTCCCGGTGGGCAAGAGCGGCAGGAGGCGTCGCCGTAGGAAAAAAGTTTGCAAATGAACAAACTTCATGAATTATGATATTTGGATTTTCAATTAAATTGAACAAGGTGAGTCATGACAGCAGCTGCTCCGGCTGTTGCCCTTGGCAACGAGAACAGATTTTTTAGTAATGATTTATTTGACTTGTGAGTAACAATGGGCAGCAATTGAGATTGTTCTGTAAATTCTATCTGCTTCGGAAATTTTATCAGGCCTTCCCATTTATTGAATAAAGTTAAGCTACAGTTCTCTGCAGAAGGTAAAAAAAGAATTACAAAGGAAAAGACCTCAGTACTTGTTTATGACATCTGCTTTTTTCCAATGAATAAAAAATACTTCAGGAAAAAGTTTGATCAACGACCTTAGCTTCCCGAGCCCAGGCAGCCAGTGGGAGGCTGTAGGAAAAAAAGTTCCATAATTGATTTCCAACTTTACTTTCCTTAGTGGGACGATTGGATGCTGCCAAAATGTCCAGTCCAGTGAAATTTGAGATAAAAAAAACTTTCCACAGGATTGTTCATCGGAGGCTCAACAATGCTCTCAGGGTGGCTGGCCCAGGCAGGGTGCAATATTGGCCTACACCAATGACCGCACTTTTCCCATGCAGACACAGCGTCGAGGGATGAATATTTGATTTGGTTCATGAAAAGAGTAAACAAGTGGGAGGGGGGGTTGGAAACAAACAATTCAACAAAATGGATAAACCAAACAGACGAACGCAAAAATAAAAATGGGCTAAGGGATATATTCATGGCATTTTTTTGCCCAACATTATTTAACTTTGATCAACATTGTGCTATTGAAATGTGATGAGGAAAATAAAAAAAAAACCTTCACATACCGGGGAATTTAACAAAAATCAAACAGGATTGAGTGTGGATACCAAACAGCTTAACATCCATTTTTTTCCCCTGTGGTTGGCATATTTGGTTTGATATGCAAAAGAGAGACTTCCATTAAAAATATAAACGACCAATCGAGAGTATTTTGCTGTCGGAAATAAAGCGCCAGTATTGTTTTATTTTCACTGGATCGTAAACCTTTATGCTATTACGATGAGCTATCATTATTTCCGCCCACAGAGCGTATGTTTCCTGCTTCGCCTGAAAATACACAGAAACGTTCGTTTACGAACAAAATCTGGAGTTTGTAAATTTAATTAGTGCGTTATTTGAAATTAACTTCGTAAATAAAGTTTTCACTTGTATTAAGTTAGTTGCAAAGATTTTCAAAATTCACGTGATATCGACATACGTTTTCACTCATAAGAATATATGTTTCACGTAATTCATGCAAAAGATTCGTATATATGCTACAACAAAGAGGTGTTCTAGATTGTCCAAGAACTCCATGAAGCATAAATTATCTAATCTAAGAGCAAAACATTTTTATGAGTGCTGAACAGATTCAATTAAGTTTGAAGAACTAAGCGGAAACAAATATTGAGTTGAAAAGTAATCGAAAATATCAATGAAGGATGGCTTCCAGATCTACTATCGTTCAGCTCAAAATTTGATTTTTGATAATGAACTATCAGGAAGCCATGTCCAGACACTACGCTGCACGCCGAGCTATTTTTTACCAAGCTAGCGCATGTATTGAATTCACCACTTTGACTTCGTGCTTCCAGACTTACACGCAACACGGTGGCTACAACACCAACGCCAGTGCTCGTGTTTTGGTTTCAGACACCGTGTATGATGATTCGGCAAACTCCACAGCCGAGTGTTTCCGATTGTGTCCGATTGCGGAATACACGCGTGATTAATTTATTTTATTTCTACCCATGCCGTGCTTGTTAAACTCAATCAACTTATGAGCCCGTCACCCAACAGCGAAGAGAACAAACCTATAAGTCAAATTATCAGATTTTTAGAACCATCCGACGAGCAATGCTCTATCCGTGGTAACCAGTGTCATACTGGGTGTATGTTGAGAGCTTTCTTGTGATCGTAACCACTCGGCTCGGGTGTTTTCCCAAAAATCAAGATAAGTTGTCTAAAGCAAAACACGAGCGTGTACACTCGTGTCGCGTCCATTGCGTTGCGGGTTCATCTATAAGCCCGAAACTGAAGTGGTAAATTATAGCCACATGGTGGTGTGTCTGCAGTCAAGTTCGGCTCTCGTGCAGAACGGTTTGGTGTTTTCACCACGGCTGCTATCAGGAATATGTACAGGGTGGGTGGTAATTTATGTCAGTGTTTTTTAAACATGTGTAACTTTGGATGGGTGTATCACACACAGGTTTGCATATTTTTCTTTCAGAGTGTATTGACATGTCAACGCGGCTTGCAAGTTTGTTTTGAATTTTCATTCGTTTGAGACTCGTGGCAATAATTGACGTGAAAAGGGGGCTCGTGATAAGTATGTTGTCAAAACATTAAAGATTGTATACTATTTTAAAGAAATTGAAAGCACTCGTAATAAAAATTCATCTTTTGCACCATCAAACGCTACCAAAAAATCGGTTCTTGAAAAATATCTCCCAGACATGGCCGTAAACGCACTGACAGGTGTCCAGAAGCCATCAAACGAGTAAGAGAGCGAATTTGACGGAATCCTGCTAAGTCTGGCTGAAAGATGGCCAAAGAACTGGAAATGTCGCAGTCAACGATCAGGAGTAGTTTGAAAAATGACCTTTGACTAAATCCACACAAAAAAAAAACAAGAGGTGTATGGCTTGACTGTAAAGCAGAAGATTGCAAAAGTCGAAAAATGTCGGAAGCTGCTCAAGTGGCACAGTGCTTATGAAATTCTGTTTTCGGACGATAAAATGTTCCTGCTACAGGATCACCACAACCAGCAAAATGATCGGGTGTATGCAGCACATCTTTCTGATATTCCTCGTTATAAACTAGCTTCCAGGACTAGGTTCCAGAATGTTCCAAGGGCGATGGTTTGGGAATGTTTCTCCAAAATTTTGGAGGTTCAATTACTGTAACTATTACATCGATAATGTTTCGAAGAACCATTTGCTTCCCTTCGAACACAAGAATGCTACAAGAATGCACCATACTGCTTCCAACAAGACCCTCCCATCAGGCAAAAACTACACAGGCTTGGTCAGAGGACAATTTTTTGGATTTTAAAACCTTATTCCAGAGAGTTTTTGAAAAACCTAGAATACCCATTGTGCATATTTCATACGATTTGGTTCGTCAAATTTCCAAAAATGTATATCATGTACATACACAATTCAGTCATCGTTTCACTCTCTTCAACATTCCCAATTACCAATACAACAGAACCGTGAGATCCGTCGAAGACCAATCTGTTCTAATGTGTAAATTTTACTACTCGGTTCAATAATGGCTTCATATCGTAACTCGGCCACCATGTGTTAACACCCTCAAATACACACTACGACACACTTCTCAAGCAACGCAGCTTGTAATAAACAAGAACTGTTAAATGACTTTTACAGGTAATCAATATAAGTGTGTAATACTTTATTTCATACTTTAATATGACGTTAAAAGTGCAAAAATGAAGCCGTATAAAAAATAAAATGTAAAAAAAATCATTCTCACACCAAAATATAACATCGCCGAGCGTAGGATTTGAACACTAGTCCTTGGCGTGATAGGTTTGTGGCTTCTTTGTCTGAGCCAACTCCGATTTTTGAAAAGTCAACTCTGAATATCTATGATATGCTTACCGTTGGCAGTGAAACCACAATCTTGTACAACAAATTCATCTTTATGAGAAAAAAAAAGACGTTTAGCAAAAAATGGTTGGTTTAATGTTATTTCAACAGTATTTAGACCTACCTATAACATCTCATACTGCTCGTGATTTATATTAGGTGCTCAACTAAGTTCCCGCTGTTTAGCAATAGATGGCGCCAGTAGTAAGTGCTGGTCGAATGTTGTACATCTCAAGCGTCATAAACCAAGCTCAGACATATGGTAAACAAACCGCTTTGCCAAATCAGTGATTTTGGTTTAGTGTTATATATTTTGGTTGTTTGAAGATGTCTGATTTCGTGCCAAATAATCGTCATTTGCGGGAAGTGTTGATTTGTTTCTTTCATTCGAAGAAAACGGCGGATGAAGCACATCGAGAGCTCCAAAAAGTTTACGGTGATGCTGCTCTGAGTGACACAACGTGTCGTGATTGGTTTCGTCGCTTCAAAAACGGTGATTTCAGTGTTGATGATCGTCCGCGTGAAGGAAGGCCAAAAAACTTCGAAGACTCTGAATTGGAGACATTGCTTGATGAGGATCCGTGTCAAACGCAAGAAGATGGTTCAGGATTAGGAGTTTCCCGCCAAGCCGTTTCTAAGCGATTGCATGCGTTGGGAATGATTCAAAAGCAAGGAACTTGGGTTCCATACGATTTGAAGCCAAGAGATGTTGACCCCCGTTTTTTCGTCTGTGAACAACTGCTCCAGCGGCAAAAAAGGAAGAGTTTTCTACATCGCATTGTGACGGGTGACGAAAAATGGATTCATTACAGTAACCCAAAACGGAAACATTCATGGGGACTGCCCGGGCATGCTTCAACATCGTCGCCTAGGCCGAATATTCACGCTGCGAAGGTTATGCTGTGTATTTGGTGGGACCAAGTTGGTGTTATTTATTATGAGCTGTTGAAACCAAACGAAACCATTACCGGGGAACGGTATCGAACTCAATTGATGCGGTTGAGCCGAGCACTGCACGAAAAACGGCCACAATACGAGCACAGACACGAAAAAGTGATTCTTCAGCATGACAACGCTCGACCTCACGTTGCCAAACCCGTGAAAACCTACTTGGAAACGCTCAAATGGGAAGTCCTACCCCACCCGCCATATTCTCCTGATATTGCACCGTCCGATTATTACTTGTTCCGTTCGATGGCACATGGTCTCACTGGTCAGCAATTCCACTCATATGATGACATCTCAAAATGGCTTGGTTCTTGGATAGCATCAAAAGACGAACAGTTCTATCGAAATGGCATTCACGTTCTACCAGAAAGATGAGAAAAAGTCGTAGCTAGTGATGGGCAATACTTAGAATAATTCGTTTGTAACCTTTGTTTTCAAAATAAAGTTCCTTTTTCACCAAAAAACAGCGAGAACTTAGTTGCGCACCTAATAGAATTTATATTTCCCGAATCCCGGGATGCCGAAATCCGCCGGGACAGGGAAGCTTTAATATATATAGATATGAGACAAAAAATTACTTCCACGTTATATCAACTCATATCAAGCTTAAGAATGCATTAGGTCCTAGGTAGCATTGAGAGATTCTCTTCGTCGACTTTCTCTTTCGTTAATTCTTTGTCTATTAAACGATTTGCTGATGCTTTTGACGTATTGGATTCTTAATAACATTTTACATCACCGTACTATGTGTTGAAAGTACTTGAACATGTTTTTACATAGCCGTAGAAACGCAAAGAAAAAGCCGACGAAGAGAGTCTCTCATTGTTACTTAGGACCTAATGCATTGTTCAGCTTGATATTATGATTTATTTTTTTAACATATGTGAAAAAAAAAACCTTTTTTTTCTCATACCAATTTCAAAAATCCGTATTTCTGTGAAAAATTTAGGTAAAAATTTTACCATTGGCGCAATAAATATAGGAAATAATGTGGACAAAATTTGAACTGTTTCCATCAAGTGGTTTGAACTACAGCTGGCGTCAAAGTTGATGCACCAACATGGGTATTTCCCGATATTGACCATGCTGAAATATCGGTGCAAAACGGATTAGCAAACTCATTGTAGACTGTCGGAAGATAATTAGACCTTCGCTAATCTCGATCTAACGATTTCCATCAAAGAAGGCATAATTGTCATCCATGACTTGGGCTAGATAACCACGAATCGCTCATCCAGCCTACACTTCGTCTGGCACCCTGTATTCCCCCCTGACCCTTTGTTAATAATTGTATGTATGTAATGTACGCAATATAATATATTATATGCATTTACAAAATATAACTGACAACCACTGTATTGTAACTGAAAATTAATATTCCTGGAAAAGCTGAAAAGCAGAGTAGTTCAATCCTTTCAACAAAGATTAAATTTGACTGTTCTATAGGTCGAAGAAAGAAGTATTAGTGATCGAAGAGCCTGGTTTGATGATTTCTAAAATAAATGGAATATTTTGTCATAATACCACTAAACACATATATTTAAATACAATCCTATACTGCTTATATTCACATGGCAGTCTTTCATGGAATAGAAGTTGAAGTTCAGAAATAGAGTTTTAATGAAAATATTATGCAGAAATGCTGAAAAACAAATTCAGCATTACAGGCATTGAATTTCCATGCTGCTCCATACTTTGAAATGCAAAAACAATCTGAAATGCAAAGATGTCCCAAAGCGTGCTGAAATTATAAATTAAATGAGAATGGGAAATATAACCTGCTTGAACACGATCTTCATTCGCAGCCACTCACTTCCCTAATGCCAAGCTGACATCATTGCCCAGGCTACGCCAGCCAGCTTCTCAATGCTGAAATGCTGAAAAAATGTGTAGATAACTACAGTAGAAAGACTAATTAATGTGATAGATTTACAATGGAACTGATTCTTAGCTTCGGGTCTTGACAGAGAATCCCTACTGAGCCCTTGCGGCACGTCAAGCCAGCCAGTGCAGCGCAAAGGAACAGTCAACGGCCGAGTGTAAGTATGTAAAAAATTAGATTGTTAGGTGTAAATTTTGCAGCAGTAGACGTCACTCAAGGCCCCACAGGAACCTGTTCCAGGATGACCGTTCCGACGACAAATTGTCAGATAGCCACAAAACGATGAGAAAAAGCCTTCTGGAGAAATTTCAGGAATGTTGATACCCATATTGCCAGGGTTTCATTCTAAATATGTTAATGGCCACTCGAGACTAATCGGGAACCTGTTCCGGAAAAACCGGTTCGGGGACAAATCATCAGATAGCCACAAAACGTTGATAAATAGCGTACTGAGGAAATTTCATGAATTTGGATACCCATATTTGTTTATTTGTTTATTTGTAATCATATCATCCGACAACACGGTCTTAATGAAATGTTAGTGTATAATAATAATACTAGTTATTAGCTAAAAACACGCATTGTGCGTAACCGTTCTCTAAATGTGTTAGTTGACAAATTAAAGTCGAAAACATCATAACCTGCCTGAAAACGTCTGGAGATGGAGTTGAGAGGATCATTCGAGCCATACGTCGTATTTCTTGTCCTTGGTTGTAGAAATTGCCTGGATCGAAGAACACGTTGAGGAGCATAAATCTGCAAACGCTCAAGCAATGCTGCACTGTCAATTTCCGCACGAAGTAGTTTTGCTCCAAATACAGCTTGATCCACCAAACGGCGAATTTGAAGCGTTTCAATGCCCAGCAAAGCACAGCGATCTGCATATGGGGGTAGATTTAGAGGGTCACGCCAGGGCAGATTTCTAAGAGCAGACCTCACAAACCTCCGCTGAATGGATTCAATCCTAGTGATCCACACCGCTTCGTAAGGGGACCAAACAACTCCAGAATAGACCGGACGAGCGAGCAATACAGAGCACGTAGACACAACGGATCATCAAAGTCATGAGCAGTTTTTAGAATGAAGCCTAGCTGACGGTTGGCTTTGTCAATTATTTCCGAAAAATGCATCTTGAATGTCATTTGCAAGTCAAGAAGCACTCCAAAGTCCTTAATTTTATCAACACGTTCCAGTTGCTCCCCATGCATCGTGTAGTTGTAGTAAATAGGCATTCTGCAGCGATGGAACGATATTACAAAGCATTTGGAGACACTCACTTTAAGGAAGTTGTGGCTAAAGACTGTATTCGATGAAATTTGGACACACGCAACTGTTCGTAACTTTTTAGCGTTTGAGTAAAAATTATTGAAATTTTAACTGAATGTATTTCATTGTGTTGTGTCAATTGTGTAATGAGTTTCGTGAAAATCGGTCGAGTGATTTCAGTGATGGCTTCGAACGAAGAAATAGTGCGCCAACAAATTTTGGGCACTCACTTCGAAAACCCAAACGCTTCTCATCGATGGATCGGAAAACAGCTCGGAATCGCACATTCAACCGTATCTCATGTGATCAAAACGTTCAAGGACCGTAAGACAACCAAGCGGAAAAATAGTAGTGGCAAAAAACGTGGCACATCAAATCCGGAGAAGGCCAGGATGGTATTGAACCAATTTAAGCGTTATCCCAACATTTCGATCAGGGATGTTGCGAAAAAGGCGAAAGTTTCAGTTTGTTTTGTGCAGAAAACAATGAAACGTTCTGGATTACATGTGTACAAGGTCCAGAAGGCACCGAACCGGAGCGATAAACAGAACTCGGTGGCCAAAACTCGTGCAAGAAAACTGTACAGGGAGTGGCTCACAAAACCGTTCTGCATTGTGATGGACGATGAGACCTACATTAAAGCCGACACCAAAAAAATGCCAGGACAGCAACACTACGTCGCCACCTCTAAGTTGGCCGTTCCGGAGAGTGTACGGAAGAAGAAACTGTCGAAATTCGCCAAAAAATTCTTTGTTTGGCAAGCGATCTGCGGATGTGGCAAAATGAGTCAGCCCTTCATCACCTCTGGGACCGTCAACGGACAAATCTACAAGGACGAATGCCTCCAAAAACGACTTCTGCCCTTCTTGAGATCTCACGATGGCCCGACACTGTTTTGGCCGGATTTGGCATCTTGCCACTAGTCCCGGCCCGTCTTAGACTGGTACAAAGATAATAATGTAGTTTTTGTACCAAAAGACGTCAACCCTCCAAACACTCCGGAACTTCGCCCAATTGAAAAATGTTGGGCAATCATGAAGGCAAAGCTCGTTAAAACTCCAAAACTGATAGAAAATGAACATGAACTAAAGAAAGTGTGGTTAAAAGTAAGTAAGCAAGTCGGTCCTATCATTGCCCAAAATTTGATGAAAGGGGTCAAGGCAAAGGTGCGGGCATTTGGGTTGGGAGAAGAGGTTCACTAAACCAATGATGTTAAAACTTAACCATTTAGTAGTACTTTATTTCCAGAAAGTTTGAAAAGAATCGGGCTCAAACAAAATTGTTGGTGACCTATTTTGTGTGTCCAAATTTCATCGAATACAGTCTTTAGTGGAAATAAGGCAATAAGCTCTTGAAGTCGTCTGCAATCAGCCTCTCGTCGGATGACAAGAAAAACTTTCAAGTCATCAGCATAAATGAGCAACCCACCGCTTACCAGAACGTTTACGACGTCATTGAAAAACAATACGAATAGTAGAGGACCCAGATTGCTCCCTTGGGGCACGCCGGACAGGGAAAACCTATACCAACCCAAACATCTATGTCTTAACCACCCCCACCTTCTTCACCCCACCCCCCCTTCCCCACCACACATTCCCCCCCCGTCTCTACGTCCCTGCCCCCCCCCCCCCCCCCCCCCCACCCCAAAGACTTCCCCCACCTTAAAACGCCAGCCAGTTCTCCCCCCCCCCAACCCATCACGACCCCCCGCCCCCGCGCCCCCCCCTTTTACCCCCTTACATTTTTTTTTTTTTTCTTTTTCTGCACCTCCATTCTCCCCTCGGAAGAAATTTGTTGAAATTGGAGAGATTTGTTGAAAATAGCTTGAAAAGGAGCGGTCGGCATAAAGGGTGTCCACGATGAAATTGCCACACACAAAATTGATTCGCAAAATTCGAGTTTTCATCCGATTGCCATCAAATTTTCAGGGATTGAGAAATAACTATTAAACTTCATTTTACCATTTTACTCGTATTTTATTTACAGTCCATACGCAAATGCCCGCACCTTGGCCTTAACCCCGGCCATAAGATTCTGCACAACCTGTGAATCAACCGTTTTTTGCATGTAAACCCATACTTTCTTCAGTTCCTCGACTGTCTTCACTACCTTAGGTCGTTTAAGAAGGTGCTGCTTCATAATCGCCCAGTACTTCTCGATGGGGCGGAGCTCCGGAGTGTTGGGAGGGTTGAACATTTTCGGCACGAAATTGACCTTATTGTCCGCATACCACTTCAGCACGTCCTTGGAGTAGTGGCATGAGGCCAAATCCGGCCAGAAGATTTTTGGGACGTTGTGGGCCTTCAGGAGAGGAAGCAGCCGCTTCTGGAGGCACTCTTTTATGTACACCTGTCCGTTCATCGTGTCCTGGGTCACGAAAGGTGCATTCCGCTTCCCGCACGTGCAGATGGCTTGCCAAACCAGGAATTTCTTCGCAAATTTGGACATCTTCTGAGTGCGGACATGCTCCGGAACGCTAAACTTATCCTTGGCCGTGAAAAACAGGTTGCCGGGGATCTGTTTGAAGTCGGCCTTCACATATGTTTCGTCGTCCATGATGCAGCATTCAACTTTCGTCAGCATGTTGAGGTACAACTTCCTGGCACGGGTTTTGGCGGACTTGTTCTGCTTCTCGTCGCGATTAGGGGCATTTTGTACCTTGAACGTTCGAAGCCCAGCCTTAGTTTTGGCCTTCTGGACAAAACTTCGGCTTAGGTGCAGCTTCTTAGCCACATCCCGAACGGAGGCGTTCGGATTTCGGTTGAAGGCCCCAACTACGCGGTTGTGATTTTTGGTGTTGTACGGAATACTTTTTCCTTCACTTCTGGGCTTCCGATCGGTGGTCAACCGTTCCTCGAACCGCTTAATCACTCGCGACACCGTGGAATTCGCGATTCCCAACGTTTTAGCGATGGAACGATGCGAGAGATCCTTGTTCTCGTGATGAATGCGCAAGATTTTATCACGCACGAGCTGTTCTTTCGACTCCATTTCCGCGAGTTTTGATCACAGGACTTGCAGGATGTAAATAATGCACTGTGAACTAAATTCACCCAAATTTTCATTAAATTCTACCCAACAGTTAAAAAGTTAGAGCAATTTCATAGTGTGGCAATTTCATCGTGGACACCCTTTACCCACCCTTATAAAAACCCCCCAAGAACCCCCCCCCCCACCGTTTAACGCTTCGTTTTTCTACTGCTGCCCACCACCACAAAGAATATCCCCCCACCAATTTCCCCCCTCCCGCTACAAAATCAAAGCCACCTTTTTTTCTCCAACCTTTGAAAAACCGCCCCCCAAAAAACCACCCAATTTTTTTAAAAAAAAGTTGACACTTCTGCTCGGCAGTGCGAGCATGAAGGCCACCTAGGTGCATCGAAGTTGGCAGACCATTTTCTTTACGTTTTGAATCGCCAGATTATTGCCAGGATTTCCTTCTGAAAATATTTTTGGCCACTCGAGGCCCCACGTGAACCTGTTCTGGAATGACCGGTTCGGGTACAAATCATCAGATGGCCACTGCACGTTGAAAAATACAGTTGAAAGGTTGCCTTCTAAATATGTTCATGGATTTTGAAGCCCCACGGGAACAGAATGGCCGTTCGAGGAACAAGTTGGCATATGGTCCACAATGGAATAGAAATTGCTTGTGGGAATTATTTCAAAGATTGTGACATCCATTCCCGGAAATTCAATTGAAATTCCCAAATACTGACGTGGACGATGCTCGAGGAGGATCTGCAAGCACTTGGTGTTTTCGAACGCCGGGTGCTTAGGACCATCTTTGGCGGCGTACAGGAGGATGGAGTGTGGCGGCGAAGATGGAACCACGAGCTCGCTGAGCTCTACGGCGAACCCAGCATTCAGACCCGCCGCGGAGAGAGGGGGAGGGGGGGCAGGGGGCGAGAAGCCCGGACCCCACCCCCCCAAAAAAGAATTGCCCCCCCCCCCCCCCCCGCCCCAAAAAGGGGGGGGCCACCCCGCCCACCGGGGGGGCCGGGGGCACCACAACCCGGGGCGGGGGGGGCGTCAACGAGGTTTGAGAGAGGCAGCCATAAAGGGTGTCCACGATGAAATTGCCACACTATGAAATTGCTCTAACTTTTTAACCGTTGGGTAGAATTTGGGTGGATTTAGTTCATAGTGCATTATTTACATCCTGCAAGTTTTAAAGTCCTGTGATCAAAACTCGCGGAAATGGAGTCGAAAGAACAGCTCGTGCGTGATAAAATCTTGCGCATTCATCACGAGAACAAGGATCTCTCGCATCGTTCCATCGCTAAAACGTTGGGAATCGCGAATTCCACGGTGTCGCGAGTGATTAAGCGGTTCGAGGAACGGTTGACCACCGATCGGAAGCCCAGAAGTGAAGGAAAAAGTATTCCGTACAACACCAAAAATCACAACCACGTAGTTGGGGCCTTCAACCGAAATCCGAACGCCTCCGTTCGGGATGTGGCTAAGAAGCTGCACCTAAGCCGAAGTTTTGTCCAGAAGGCCAAAACTAAGGCTGGGCTTCGAACGTTCAAGGTACAAAATGCCCCTAATCGCGACGAGAAGCAGAACAAGTCCGCCAAAACCCGTGCCAGGAAGTTGTACCTCAACCTGCTGACGAAAATTGAATGCTGCATCATGGACGACGAAACATATGTGAAGGCCGACTTCAAACAGATCCCCGGCAACCTGTTTTTCACGGCCAAGGATAAGTTCAGCGTTCCGGAGCATGTCCGC
Source organism: Aedes koreicus (assembly GCA_024533555.2). Lineage (NCBI taxonomy): Eukaryota > Metazoa > Arthropoda > Insecta > Diptera > Culicidae > Aedes > Aedes koreicus. Next base: position 40,264 of record JAHHFK020001221.1, on the reverse strand, counting down.
ACTCAGAAGATGTCCAAATTTGCGAAGTAATTCCTGGTTTGGCAAGCCATCTGCACGTGCGGGAAGCGGAGTGCACCTTTCGTGACCCAGGACACGATGAACGGACAGGTGTACATAAAAGAGTGCCTCCAGAAGCGGCTGCTTCCTCTCCTGAAGGCCCACAACGTCCCAACAATCTTCTGGCCGGATTTGGCCTCATGCCACTACTCCAAGGACGTGCTGAAGTGGTATGCGGACAATAAGGTCAATTTCGTGCCGAAAATGTTCAACCCTCCCAACACTCCGGAGCTCCGCCCCATCGAGAAGTACTGGGCGATTATGAAGCAGCACCTTCTTAAACGACCTAAGGTAGTGAAGACAGTCGAGGAACTGAAGAAAGTATGGGTTTACATGCAAAAAACGGTTGATTCACAGGTTGTGCAGAATCTTATGGCCGGGGTTAAGGCCAAGGTGCGGGCATTTGCGTATGGACTGTAAATAAAATACGAGTAAAATGGTAAAATGAAGTTTAATAGTTATTTCTCAATCCCTGAAAATTTGATGGCAATCGGATGAAAACTCGAATTTTGCGAATCAATTTTGTGTGTGGCAATTTCATCGTGGACACCCTTTAGACCGAGTATATTAGCGAAATGTTGTAGATGAAGTCATATCGTAAATACGATGTATGGCTATTTAAATAAAATAAATGCCAAAAGAATTAAAATCGGTCAATAATTGCCAGAGTTACAATCATTTGAATTTGGTGGTTACCTGGGTACCCTGTCGAACACAAAAAGGTTTTTTTTTGTTGAACACATAAGGGCTAAATTCCACCTGAGTCCAAGCTTATCCTTTGAAGGATGGGTCTATTTCGTCTGCGACTAACAGACTTCTTCAGTGTAGAGTGCTCGACTAATTGAAGTCGTTGTGATTGAGAATGTTGAGAATGACGACACATGTATTGATATTATTGTTAGTTTTCAAGGAAAACATCAAATGAAATTTCCACTCAATCGATAACATATTATTGACTTGGTTAATTTCATGTAAATTTTTTAGAAAGTTTAGAAACAAAATCATTCGACAAAAAATCTCACGGCTGCATGATGGTCTGAGAATGACATGAAAGCTCATGATAATCCGTTTCTTCTCGTGATAGTGAGATATCCTGTTCCTTTCATTCTCGTCTGACGAACGTGATATTTACCAGCTCTGATAGCCAAGAACACTTTCACGAAGAACAATGCCAGTGAATGAAATAAGCCATGCTTGCGTATAACTGCTTACGCATATTGTTTAGTTTCACGGTAAATGATTCTCAGAGAATATAAGGCTTGAGGGGGTTTTACCTTTCACAACGGCCTCAATTATCAACACGTTAATAACTGTCAAAACAGCAATGCTAGTCTTGACATTCGTGAACCAAACCCGCTTCAACAACTCATCATCGAACGAATCCTGTGCTAGCAGAGGTACGCAATTCATAGAACCGATGCCATTCATTCAATTCCGACGAAATAAAATTCCCCAACGAAAACTCAACTGCCAGAATCAACAATCACCACCCATTGTCTTTCCTTGATTCCGGCGCCAGCATCAAGTGGCACCACCTGAGGGTATAGATTACCATCAACGCAGAGGACGGTAAACAGTGGTTAGTTTTAATAGCCACGTGCTACAGCCCTGCCAAACGTTCACAAAGGATCACAACCGACCATTTCATAGCAACAGGAAACCGCCCACTGATTTCCGTTTTTATTGTTTGCTGACTTTGGACTTTTTGCTCGGCCTACCTCGTCAAATAACACTAAATATTCACTCTCCGAAGCCAGCAGACAGGCAGTCAAGCTCACTTACAAATACACACGAGGCAGGCGTTGATGGCAAGTTTACTTCCGAGAAGGATGCGAAAAATGTGCCCCACTCTATTCACTTGACATCGGGCGTGACGGGTCCAGACAATGTCTTACGTCTTTCCTATCCCGTTTCAGATTGGACATGTTGCTTGTGATAACTTCCAGTGAAGATTAGATGCCATATAATACTTATACGTCTCAGTTTTCAACTTCAATCGACCATATTGAAGGGAAACTTTCCCGTATTTTCTCTTGCAAAACTTCCATCCGATCTAAACTGCAACACAGAAATTGGACTAATCTCTCGAAAGACGAAGAAAAAAAATTCCAATTTCAATTCGATTCAACTACGAAACAGATATTAATTCCCGAGGATTACAACCGGCTGCCTTCCTCAAGTTGAGGTTTTAGTTTTTCCTGCCCCGGAAGCGGAACGCAAATACCGACGAGAGGAAGTTTATTGCGGCTTTTCACTCCATCCCCCAGCGTGGCAGCATTTTCCCGGTCTCGGTTCAACATTCATGACAGTAATTCCGGATTATTGCCATCTAAGCACGTCGTTGAACAACCTCGGAGCCTGATACCAACAAACTATGGCTTATCAGTATGACCCAGAGGACGATGTATGAGTTTTTGCTTGCCACGAACGCGCTCTCGGCCGGCACTCGGAGGCAACAAGATGGGGTTGAGGAAATTAATTTCATTGCGGGTACATACATAGTTTCCCGGTGGTGTTTTGCGGCGTCGCGTTGATTGGGGGAAACAACCCAGGAAGGTTTCTTCTTATTTGACTGGCCCGAAGTTGATATTCGGAACGGCAAGATGAATCTTTTCCATCTCTTTGTTGATGCAAATCTAGTTTTCGAAGTAGTTAAGTGGATTATTGAGAGCCAGCTTGGTCACAGATTGTGAGGGTTCGGTCGTACGATGGAAGTGGATGAGGTTTGACGTTCAATTTGGGAAAAGTTGGCTGACGTGACTGGAGATCGAGGGGAATGGGAATATTTTTGCCATAGATTACTAATTCGCCCTTTGATGCCGGGAGATCGTACTATGGGCCGGACATCAGCGCAAGCGAAGTGGCTATACATTGAGTAGAGTTCTACGGTGAAAGGATCTACAAGTGACGGCCGTGGGTTCGAATTTTACTTATAACAATTATTAAGTCGACTTTTATCTATCGATAATCGTGTTGATTTTCAAAAAAATGTTCTTGATTTACTCAGATATTAATTGACTGCTGTTTGATGTTGAAGGGAAATTTGTAAAATAAGGATCGTCACAAAAAATGCAAACACTTTGAACGCTTATAACTTAGTTATCCCTCGATAGACTGTCAAGATGTTTACATCAATTAGGTGGAAACTCACGACAATCAGTTTAATCAGCCAAAAAAATGCATTTAACAATTGTAATTTATTGTATATGACATAAATAAAAGGTAATGTCACAAAGCTACGTTTTGCATACTTAATTCACTAAATGCATTGTACTTCCACAGATTACAAATGTGAGTAACAGAACTCTCATGTGCAGCAGCGAACGATATTTGATGGGTACAACTTTGCAGAAAGCCTCATCCGTTCATTCGTGCACCAGCGGGTGGCTAGGCACCCGGTTAATTTATGTCAGTGCACAGTGGGAATTCTTGCAACAACAAAAACTCGCAAATGTCTGCCTTTTGAACCATAAGTTGTGACACTTTCTTAAGGACAAATTTCAACAATTTCCAATTGCATATGTGCAATCGGTGCTCGCTGTGAAAAGTCTGTGTTTGGAGCATAATTTACGTTGAAATCTCGAATTATCTGGAGTGTTTCAGTAAATTTTATAAACTGCAAGCAATATGGCCGACAGTGGTTAGATTGTAGATTTGAAAAGCTATTGGAAACATTCATAACTTAATATAAGGTCAAATAAAAATAATTTTATAATAAAAAGATTCACCGTTCAAATCTTCAACATCAATAACAAAATAGAGATCTTTATTATTCGACCTCTTACTCTCCTACAATATTACCAGAAGTTTTCCGAACCTACAATCTGACAACGGAAGGCCATATTATTTTAAGAAGGAAATAATCGCTCATCACTATGAGGCTCCAGGACTGGACAGTAATTTTTTATTAGAACTATGATGTGAAGAGAATGTATTGATAGTTCCGTTAGAGTACGGCAGGCTGTGAAAATTGAATAGAAGTAGTTTTAAATTGAGTTGAGGGCATTGTGAGGAAGTATTTCGAAGCAAGCACACAATCTTTAACCAAGCTAACCAATGCAGAATCGGCAAGGCAGGAACGAATACCCCACCTTGACGCCAGTCTGCGTATGGGAGAATACAAAAATAACAGGTATTAGTTAAACCGGGTCAAATTTATTCACTTGATTCACTTGCTTAGTTTGAATAAACTTTTAAAAACTACAAAACATATGGAAGTTAAGCATGAGCTTGGAACATACACTTTTTAGAAGCGCTCCAATTGCATATATAACGGGGTATAACTAAAAAATGAGAATGATTTTAACTCTCTCATACCAAACCACAAACGTGCACAGAGAAAAGAGAAATTATGTGAATCAATGCTCGCTGTCTCCCCAACATAATCGCATGTTTTGTTTTGTTCCAACTTGTACAGTTGGGTTCAAAATGTCGTCGAAGCAAGAAGCATTACGCGAGCGGATTGTACATTTCTATCAAACGAACATAAATCATGACAAACGATTCACTGTTAACCATCTTAAAACCGAGAATGTTCCAGTTTCAACCATCTATCGAATCCTCAGGAACAGCTCATTCACAGATATAAAGAAACATTGAATTTTCTACGTTATCTAATGAACATAAAGGGAATGCTAGATTTGGCAGAAATTAATGGGATATTTCATGTAAATTTAAGCCAGATAACGCCTGAATCTAGCTTGTTGTATGAAAGATTGCAAACATTGTTGTATGGCGCACGAAAGATTGCAAACAATTTCGTTGTTTACGCCTCTTTTGGCTTGGAATTAAACGGGGGGGAAATTTTACACGCTTGTTAAAATTAATTATTTTTTTCTGTGCAGGAGTGATAGTGGGATACCGGCTAAAATAATGGACAAGAAAGGACTTAGATTACTCCAAAGTACTTTTAACAACAAGGATTAGTCAATCTGAGGCAGAAAACAAGTTCAAGACTACGCAACCTTACCTTGGCAAGACGTTGAAGAAGATAGGAACAGTCCGCCACAAGAAATCAAGAGCATCAGAATACACAGAGAAACATATATCAACCGTAAAATCCGAATGCCGCTAGATGACCCAAAATTACGCCGGAAAATGTTTCGTTTTGGATGATGAAAGCTACTTCCGTCTCTCAAAAACCCACATCCCAGGAAACGAACGGAATTTCTAAACCATGGTTCAAGCCCAGCGTTTTGGCTATTAATCAAGAAGTGTACCAAAATCAATGTTTGAAGAAAATATTGATTCCATTTCTACAAACAAAGGGGAATGCGCTCTAATGTGGGTAGGATTCGGCCTATGCTTAAAACACGAGGTAGATATGTTTTCACCTTTTTTTATCCTTAATATCATAAATATACAGTAATATTGCCTTGTTGACATATCAATATGGTAAAAATTTAAGGACAGGCAAATTTTATCGATAGGCCGAATTCTCGATCTATAGACCTACATTAGAGCACTTTCTATCATGCAATTGGAAATTACGTGTTTTGACCGGATAAAGCGTCGTCGCATTTTGCGAAAAAAACACAACCCTTCTTGGAAAACCAAATCATCCCGTGTGTACCAAAAAACCGTAATCCAACAAATTTGCCCCAGTGTCTCCCGATTGAAGATTTCTTTGGATATTTGAGTTCGCTGGTGTACACAAACAACTGAAGAGCCAAAGACTGTAAGCAACTGATTAATAGAATCAAAAGATGCCTTCGCCAAAATGATAAAGAAGCTGTACAACGCTCCTGTTCAAACATCAGGACAAAGTTTCGTCGAACAGCTAATGACGGACCGTATTCAAATGTTCATTATTTTATTTTGAAAGTAAAGAGACGTGCCTTCAAAGTCAATCAGTTCTCCTTTCTATAAACAAGTATTTTTGTTATGGCCGTAAAAGAAAATTCTCATTATTTAGCCATACCCCGTTACTATTGCATATTCTCGACAGTGGCAGCCAGTTGGAAAGACGCAAAAACTGATGTCCGATTTGGCAACTATCATCCGGCAAGGCGCCAATTAATTGAAATAAGCTTCTGTGCGGAATGAGGCAGCCATTGGCTAGTGCCAGGTTCACATCATCGCTAATAATTTCAAAAAATCCATGGCCTGACAATTAGCATGAATTTGAACAGTTCTTTAGCACATAATTGATTACAATTATGTACTTTTAGCTGATGCTTCTGTGAAGCGGAGCTGTGAGTAAACATGTGAATGGGCCATAAGCAGTCGGTTCGAACATAGTATAGCTACTGGAGCCAGAAGTAAGGCCAAACGATAAGAAGAAAAATAACCTTTTTCCAGAGAAGACCGAGAATGCTTAAATTCAAGCGTGAACCATGGTCACCATTTCAATTCCGTTCTTTTCAGGATGATCAATTCAATTTTGCCAGGTAAAGTGTTCGTTTGATTGGAATTTCTCTCACTAACCATTGCATATTCTCGTCAGTTGGCAGCCAGCTGGGAAAGCGCAACGACGCCTTCCCGTTGTGAGCCAGTTGGCAGCCAAAATCTGGTAAGGCGGAACCGTTGAGTGAAATAATCTAGTATGGTGAATTCAGATCATTTATAACATTTTTAAAAGATGTATTAAACGACAATATTAGCATAAATGTGAACAATTATTGGCAGATAATTGTATTCCATTATCCTCATATAACTGTTGCTAATGTGACGCTTAGCATAAGCATGAGTTTAAGCATTGACTGTTTCACAGCTTGTGGCTAGAGCTACGATGAGGAATAATTCATTGAAGACATTGTATGTCACCATGAAACGGAACCAGATACTGAAACGTTACTTCACGCTATAATCTCCACGAAGAGACTCGCCAATCGCTAACCTTACCACGTCCATGCAACCGTTGGAGATAGAGAAGATTCGCTATCTACCCTAGAAGACATGGAGAACCAACGTAGCCTTTAGGGGATATCAAAAGAAAAGGAAAATGAATAGTCGGAGAGAATAGTTAAACAGAATGCTCTGTTTGATGTACAGAACAAAGCTTTATTTAAAACGGTCGTTGGGAGCATCTACTCTAAGAAGGTTAAGTGATGCTCCATTTCTCTTCAAATGGTCGGGACTTTTGCATTAACTATAGTCCTAGCCCAATGTGATTTAAGGTTATAGCGTCATTACTCGCTCACTGAAAAGAGAAGAATCCCAAGCAACACATTGCTGTCATAAGTGGTTACAACTTCTCGATAGTGACTTAATTGAGTCACACTGAAGTTATTTTAACTCGTTTGAAACAAGTGTGCTGCTAGGGAATATCTGAGAACATAAAAAACGGGTGGTGAGAGAAAACATATCAAATTTCTTTGATTCCGGCAACAAAGATTTACCAAGCAGGTTATTTTTCAACATTGAAGCTGTAAATTCACGCCCCATTATTACTTTAAACTGTTCCTGTAGCTTATTTGTTTCTGAGATTTTGCAGTGAGTATTGTGATTAGAATAGGCAGTATATTAAGGTATCAATTTTAAAAACATTGTATAACCATTCCAAATAATGCGAAAGAAGCAAAAAGTTTGTTTCAATAAATGACCGAATCATCGCATTATAAGTGCCAACAAAACAAATCTCATTTCCGTGTTGGTAATTTTGGTTTTCTTGCCTCTCAATAATAAATTCAAATAAATAATCCAATACAATATATGAATGATGTTAAATGCTGGTTGAGCCGGTATAAGCTGAAGGAATTTTATTAATCTGTTCTGGGAGCTGTGTATGTTGGATATGATGGAATCTGACCTAATCTAATGACTTCAAATATAATCTAATCAAACAAACTAAATTTCATAGTACAGATTGACTACATGTTTAATCACTGTTTGTACTACAAATGTGAAAATTTGTATCAAAATAAAAGGAGATACATAGATATCAGCGACCGCAGCTCTAAGAACAATATTTTCAAACGAACCAACTCGATAAGTATCAGCTAATGCAGAGTACGGATTCAGCTGTACATAATTAGTGACATAATAAATCTCGCAAACACATACGGTCTTCGTAGAATTGGCAATGATATACAAAGGTATAAAAAGGAAAGAGCTCACCCAGATTGCATAGACGTCCCGAGTTGTAACGGGAAATTAAACGGCCCTTATGTTATTCCTATGCGCCGACATCATCCGGCAAGCTAAAGGCAATGGTAGCATGCCAAATGTTTTTTTTTTAAATGACGGCCGTCACGGAAAATTGAAACACCGAACGATAGTAACTCAATCATTGCCAATAGATTATCGAAATTTTTGCATCAATCAGTTGTAAATTTGAGCGACTATTAATATTATTGTCGAAATTAACATTAAATACTGATTTTAAATTTCAGAACAGGCCCTCACAAATCAATAACGCAACAAGGATAAGGCTAGCTTGTTGATCATATCAATACAATCATCACAGCCAACACAACCTAATCCCTTTCACCATACCAACTTTTGAATTTATCTAAAATACATCAGAGTAAAAGGAACCTTAACTAAGTGTGAAGAGCCCAGATGATAATAAGGTCTGTATCCGCAATAATCCGGACACCTCAAAACATGAATAAAACATAAATTTCGCATTATATTTCCGTCGTAGTTGTTTATTTCAGATTCATGGGATGTGTTTTAACAATTCGTGAAGACAAAACATAGTTATTCGGTTTTTGCATAAATTTTCGAACTTTGCGCTTAACTCCGTCCATTAGGGTTTGTACAGACTCTTCAGAAATCGTAGAAGCCGTCTTTGTCAAAATTTGCTGGAAGTGTTTGATTCCTTGCTTCTTTCCAGAAAGCTTCCGCTAAATCAGAGCCCAATATCTCTCGATTGGTCGTAGCTCGGGGCAATTTGGCGGGTTTGAGGTTTTTGGTACAATGTTCACTTGATTTGCTTGGTACCACTCCATCACAGTTTTAGCATAGTGGCATGATGCCAAATCGGGCCAGAACAAAGGTTTTTTCTTGTGACTTTTGATGAAGGGTAGCAATCGCTTCGGCAGACACTCTTTCTGATAGATCTCCTTGTTGATTGTGCCTGTAGTGACGAAAGATTTACTCTTTTTGCCACACGTGCAAATTGCTTGCCACACAAGGTATTTTTTGGGAAATTTCGATGCCTTCTTCGTTCAGCTGTAGCATTTCTAGCCATTCGAATGGAGAGATCTGGGTTTTTCGTTAATATCCTTTTCACTTTTCGGTCCATGACAGGATCAGCGCGTCCAATGTTTTTGTCACTTCTCGGTTTCCTCTCCACCGTCAAACGTTCCGAAAATGATTTGAGCACATCGTGAACAGTGGATTTAGGCAAATCCAATGTTTTTGCAAGGTCCCGTATTGACAAGTCAGGATTTACCGTACGCCCGTACAAAATTCGCTCGAACACTTGTTTTTCTTTCGTCGCCATCTTGAATACTAAACATGAAATGTAAACATCAATCATAGTCTTTTTCATCACAGACTCTCAGCTATACCACAGTGAAATTTTTCATTCCTAAGTGCAATATTTCAAAAGTTACAATGATTTGAAGGTGTCCGCATTAATGTGGATACAGACCTTAAAACAGCAATACAACACTTCTGTGAAGTATTGAAGTAAAGATTAAATAATCAATATTGGCCCATTTTTGGAATAAAAGTTTTTCCCTTGCTCTTGAGAGATCGCAGCAAACCGTGCTTTGAAACTGACGTGTTTTGTTTTTGCTGCGTCGTTTTCGCGAAAAAAAAATCAAACTATAATTAGTAATTTAACTTAAACTAACGGTGAAATCATAAAATCTCCGCGTATTTTGTGCAAGACGTAGTGAACACAATTGATTCCCTCCCAAGGTAGTATCTCCCCGGAAGAACAGTAACATCAGCTTAGTTTTGGTTACTAGTGGTAATATTGTGACACTCGGGCATAAATTATTAAATTAGAGTGTTTTTCCGCTTTGTCGCGAGTGAATCGATGACTATTGGCAGTTTTGAAGCTCGATATAGAGTCGCCTCATAGCGGGGATTTGCATTATTGGCAGAGTGTGGAGTGAAAAAAAGAAGACTACTGCAATGTAGAGAACGGCCATTTGCTGGTCAGTAGCAGCAAACGAAAACAACGCGCATGGGCGGGTGAAAAGTTTGCACATAATTTAAGGTGCATTCACCACGGGGTGTTCAGAGTTTTTTTTGCATGCAGGTTGCATATCTAACGGGCGGTGTAGCAACGTTAATTATTGCGCATATTTAATCGCCAGTGCATGAAATTAATTGCGAATCAACGTCGAAAATTTTTATTTTTACGAATGAACAAGATAGTGTGATTGAAGAGGCGGACATGGGTGAGATCTATCTGATTAAAAGTATATAACAATAATCTTATTTTCAAATAATACTAAATATGTGCCTGGTTTGGAAATTTAAAATTTCCAAATCTGTAAGTGTGTTGCAGTGCCCTTATCCAAATGATATCGGTAATGTTTACATGCGAGGCTTATTGTATGTGAAAGTAACCTCGGAATGGGTGTGACTCTCGAGACATTCTGAAATGGGTTGGTGGATCTGCAGAAGAGCTATCACTCTCTAGCTCCCGGATTAAAGCTACTTCCAATGGTCACTTGTAGGATTGTTGTAAACAGATTTCTTCCATAATACCATTGCCAGTTTTTCCCTTGCTCTTATCAAGCGAGGTTTTCAAAATTTGTACAGTAGAACAAATTTTTGACACATTTAAAAATAGTTTAGAATTTTTCTGTTTTTTTTTATTGGCTGCTCTATCGAGTAACCTTGCTATTTTGGCTTTAAAGTACGTTCGTCTAAACTACGGCTCAATATGTTTAGACTAGGTTATGCCTGAACGACATATTACTAACATCCATGATGCATATGAACGTTGGATTTCTTTGGGGTCCAAATCAGCCTTTGCTAAATTTAAAATCGGTGCTTTAAATTCTCGTCCTTTCCCGGTGACATTCAGGTCACTCATTTGGGTCATAGAGCAATTATTCCTAAATTAATCACATTACTTCTACATTCATCTTACGCTGTAACTGTAGATTGGCGAGCAAATTGATTGGTTTCTTTTAGTAATAGTGTTGCTTTACTTTGGTCAACATACACAAACAAATTAAACCAACCGATTCTTTGTTCACTTGTACGATGACTTGCGAAGTGGTGAAAATAATATGAGAACAAACAATGACTGGCGAAAATAAAGATCATTCCGTAATGAATTTGTAAATGTTTACAAAAGTCATAGATTCGCAAAAGAGCTGGGCGTTGTGATACATCCTGACAAAAGATGCACATGGAAGTTTGGTTTGGCTTACTGAAAGTAATTTTTGTTTCTTACACAAACGAAAATTATCAACCTTTTCAGAAAAACTACGAAAAAAAGATCAATTTCAAAATTCAACAGAAAAATCGGTGAAAATCAAGTAATTAGTAATCAATATGACCCCTTTTTGCCATGATGATCACCTGTAGCTGTTTAAGCATGCTTTCTACCAGGTTTCTGAGGTAGCAGGAATCCAGTTCGTTCCAAGCCTTCTCCAAAGCCGCTTGATACGTCTGTTTTTTCCACTTTATTATCGAGAATCACCCAAAGGTTCTCCATTGGGTTCAAGTCAGGGCTCAGAGGCGGCCAGTCTTAGGATTTGATGTGACAGGATCGGAAAAAGACGAGCGTTTTCTTGGCCGTATGATTGGGATCAGTATCTTGCTGAAAGCTGTAGTTGCCTTCCAACCCCATTTTCAGTAATGACTCCTCCAGGTTTTCGCACAAAATATCAATATAGCCATCTGCTGCCATGATACCATTGATTAGGGCCAGATTACCCACTCCAAACCACGAAAGGCAGCCCCAGACCATAATATTACCTCCACCGTGTTTCTTGGTTGGCTGGAGATGCCTATCCTGCAGTCCTTCATCACTTCTGCGCCTTACTCTTTGCCGCCGTTTCTTGTTGAACAGCTCAAACTAGGATTCGTCCGACCACACAACACGTTTCCAGAACTCCAGGGGCATAGTTATGTTGGATCTGGCGAATTGGAGCCGTTTTTCCTTGTTAGTCCGGCTGATGAACGGTCGCTTTCGGGCGAAATGGTTTTTCAACCCTTGCTCAGCGATGCGTCCACGGATGACGCGATCCAAAATCGGTAGGGTCAGCTTCTCTTTCATTACTCGGATGGTGATGAACGGATTTTTCTTGACCTCTCGGATGATTTTGCGGTCCTCTCGGCGATCTGTTTTACGTGTTTGTCCACGTCCCGGCCAATCAGCAACACTTCCAAGCTTCCGATGCTTCAGAAAAATCTTCTAAACTGCACCACGGCTCACTCCATAGCTCTCGGGCAACTGCGTGCTGGGTATGGTTCCGACTGCAATCACGCACGATCAGATTTCGGACCAGTAGCGACTTTGTTTGCCACCCATGTTAATCGTTTTAAAATCACTTCCGGTGAACTCAGCAAATCTACTTTTTCGACTTGTGGCCTGTCAGTCCATTTTTCCAGTGCCTACTTTTTACAGATGGGACTGTCTTGGGGTAACCAGCAGTGAATAAATCGATAAAGATTATCCATTAGGACCTAACCGACAAACGTAATCAATGGCTTTTCAATCCACCACGGTGATTTCGAAGAGGAAGAATTACCTATCCGATATAATTGGAGGCTTACATGGGTAGCCTTTGGGCCACGAGAAATTTACGGAAGAAGCCATTGTTTACGTTTGTCAGTTAGGCCCTGAAAAATGAAAAATCTGTGTCAAAATGTACGAATAACGTACAAACATTAAAGTCCTGAATCCTGAAAACCTTGACTTCAAACAGCATTGACTTGTGCGCCAGAACTCTAGCATGAAAGTCACATTCAGCACAATGGCGTCGTCGCAGCGGTACGGATGAATCACGATTTTTTTTCCCATTTGCATTCCAACACCGCTGTAGTTCCAGGCAGCTAGAAGGTGGCTCGAAAAACAAATGCCCACCATATGTCACCTTCAACATGTTCCGGGCAAGTTTCCATCAGAACTAACAACACACCCTTGCGGTTCACCTCAATGAAGGCTATTCGTCACAAAGCATTTGCACTCATATCACTTTTGGTCGGATTCACCTACTCACGTTGCAGGGCTCTCTGTGCTGTGTTGTTCATTGCTGTTGTTTGCCCATTTCCACGCCAAATGACAAATCGGTTGGACATGGCTCTTTTAAATTGAATATTCTAGGTCTGCATAGAACAGAACAAAATACGTCAAGCCACGTAAATTTGAGCAAATTAAGTCTACACACCTAACATAAAATAGTTTCGGAATCTGACAAGCTGATGCTAGTTTTATATAGGAGCATTTCTAGTTTAAATTTAACAAAGCCTCTCCGATTTGGATGAAATTTTGCTAATACTTTTGGTATGGAAAAACATGTTTTCCTCTTGGTCAAAAAAATTTTTAGACTCAAGAATAATTGTTCAAAACGGCGGATGTGTTTTCATATGTGTAATCTTTAAAATATCATGAACCGTCATCTGTTGTATGTAATGAAATGTGTCTGAGCAGATGTTGAAGTGTAGATAATCAATGGAGCTTTGAAAAAGAAAAATTCTATTTATAGACGAATTTCACGCCAACTCATCAAGTGTTTGGCAGCACCCTCTCAGAATCCAATGAAACTTTGTGGGTGTGTAGACTATGTCTTTTTAAGCAACTTTGCATACTTTGTTTTTTTTCAAAATTTATGTAGACTACCATTTGAAAAGGGCTTAAGTTTTTTGATCGATTTTTGTTAAATCAACATAACTCAAAAAGGACAAGGCTAACAAAAAAGTTATGTATGGGTGACTTTTAAAAAATTGTGTCATCTTTTATGGAAAGTATTTAAAAATTGTAAAAGCGATTCCTGCACACTAAAAAAATATATTTTAAAATTTAAAGTCAATTTGCAAAAAATGGGTGTCTTAGAATTGGACGATTTTTTTAAATAAAGGCAATATAATGGTCTAAAAGTTCGCCATACTTTTCAAGATGGGCGCTTTTAAGGGAAAAAAGTTTTTCTAACAACACATTTTTCATGTCAACAAAACTCAAAAAGGAAAAGATTTACAAAAAAAATCAGTGGGGTTGTGTTTAACACACGACCGGTTGACGTAGACTACGTTAAACTGTTTGATTAGTTTCGTTAGTTTCGTAGCGGAACATTCACAGAAAAAATAATAATGAATTTTAGCAGACGCGCAAAATTCATAATTACATGCACACTAAACAAGCGTAAAAAAAGAAATTGTTTGCAATCTTTCATACAACAGACCTGATTTCAGTGATATCAGGTTTACATTTTGATGAAATATTCCATGAATTCAAGTCAAATCTAGCATTTCCTTTATACGCATTAGATAATGCAGAAAATTAAATGTTTATTTCAAACTATATTGCAACGCAAAAAGTTTTTCCTTAACGAAACATTTCTAGACCAGACCGGGCAGAAGGACGCTGTATGTAAGTATGCATTATAAACCAGTAGTTGGCAAAATTCAGCATCTCAACCAGTAGTTGGCAACGTTTAAGTTTTGCCTGATAATCACGAGTTCATTCGGTATCGGTACATGGTCGGAGGATTTTCCATATGTTCAATTTTAACGCGCTTCCGAAATTTGCGCAAACGTTTGGCATCAAAACGATTAGACGTCGTACTCATTCTCACTTTCACAGTGTCTCAAAATTTATTTCTTCCTGGAAGTAAAACTCTATCTAACGCGAATCGTTAAAACAACAGAATAACTATTCATAACTGTACTAACTGGAGTATGCCGAGAATGTTACTTCGGAATATCGATTTCGAAAATCAAAGCGAAAATCAAACGTAAAAAATTTCTTGATACTTGCCGGAACGCAACATTCTTTAAAATTTTCCGCGAAATAAAATATTTCTTTTGTTTGTAAAATTTTAAACACTTGAGTAAATAAAATGGCAATCGTATAAACCTCTAGTTGATTAGAGCAAAAATCTCAAAAATAAATCAATCAAAATACGATCAAGTTATTGGCTTCCGGTGTTTCAATGTTCCGTGACGACAGCCAGTTGAACAATGTACACAGTGTGCTCAAGGTATGCAACGAAGAGGGAACTTAAGTTGTTTTAGCCACCGCTGGCTGTGAATTGGTAAGAACTTGGATAGTAATGTTGAATAAATTCCAATCAAACAAACTCTTTCAAAATTGAATTAGTCGTCCTGAAAAGGACGGATTTTAAACTGTCCGCATAGTAATTAAAACCTTCTCGGTCTTTTGAAGAAGCAGGTTATTTCAGCCGTTTCACGTTGCGCCTTACCAAAGATGGCTACCAACAAGATCACACACACAAGCACAACACAGGCTGGTAGCTGACTGCCTAGTACACCACTGCATAATTAATGGCTGCCTAGCAACGGTTGTCACCGCCAGCAGCCAATTCCTAAGTTGGCGCCTTGCCGCTCCGCTCTGAAGAATAAAGCACCCTCCAGGGTACATGCCATCGCCAGCTGCCAATGAATACTGGCTCGTTGCTCCGCACAGCTCCTGTACTGCGACACGAATGAGAAAATTTTCTTTTATGTCGTTCAGTGCTGAATATGAGACCTCCCTTGCTCACATTTGAAATCTGTGATAGGAAAGTACTGTGAATTTATGAAATCCAGCATGAAAAACCAAATTATAAGACATCACCATTCATTTTCGTTACTTTCATTTGTTTTAAATTGTTAACGGATAATTTTAGATAATTGAATTAATATGCGGAAAAATTTCCATCCGATTGATGTAACAATTTTGAAAATCTATCGAGTATTTATGAAGTTATGAGCGTTTAATTTGTAACGATATTTTGTGACGATCGATTATTCTTCGATTTTCAATTGACAATTCAATTTTTCATGACGGCAGCCATTTGTAAATTGTGCACAATGCTCAAGGTATGCAACGGAGAGAAAATTAAAATTGTTTTAGCCACCGCTGTCTGCCATTTGGTTAGTTGTTACATAAATTCAAATTAAACCAACTCTCTCAGATTTGGATTGGTCGTCCTGAAAAGGACGGATTTAAATTAGTCCTGCTCGGTCTGTTCACGAAGCAGGTTATTTCTGCCGTGCACGTTGCACTTCAGATAAAGATGGCTACCAAGAATATCACACACACTCAAGCACCTTATTTAGCTCTTTGTGGTGGCGCCCACCAGCTGGCTACAAATCATCACCGGCTTTGGCAACCGACTGCCTAGCACACCACTGCATATACAATGGCTGCCTAGCCAAGGGCTTGCTAGCAACAGTCACAGAGCAATCGACTAGCTCACCACTGGTTGGTCGCCAGTGCACCTTCTGTGGCATGTTGCACCACCTGCTACGTTGGCAGCTTGCCGCTTGACACTGCAGGTTTCATGCTATCGGGGTTGCCTCCATCGCCAGCTGCCAATCCATAATGGCTCGATGCTCCGCACAGCTCCAGTACTGCAACACTACTGAGTTAATTTGCGAAGGCGTACCCGTTTTATATCGTTCAGTGCTGCATATGAGCCCTCCCTTGCTTAAATTTGAAATCTGTGACAGTAAAGTACAGTGCATTTAGTAAATTTACTTTGAAAAATCGGCATTATAAGACATCACCTTAGGTTTTGGTAATTTTCAATGGCTTGAAATTGTTAACGGAAATTTTTTGATTATTGAATTGATACGCGGGAAAATTTACAACCGATTGATGTAAAAATCTTGAAAATCTATCGAACATTTATTATGTTATTAGCGTTTAATTTGTAACAATATTTCGTGACGGTCGCTTATTTCTAGATTTTCAATTGACACCCTACCCTTGCCGTAAGACGTAGTCTACGTCAAAAAATATATTTAAAAAATTTATTTAATTTTTTTTAAAAAAAAAAAAAAAAAAAAAAAAAAAAAATTATCCAACCCAAAAAAAAAAAAAAAAATAAAAAAAAAAAAAAAAAAAAAAAAAAAAGAATTTTTTTTTATTTTAAAAAAAAAAAAAATAAAAAAAATTAAACCTACCCCCCCAAAAGAAAAATGCCCAAGCAAAATTTTTTTTTCTCACAACAACTTTTTCATGTCCTATTTTTACCGTGTATCGCGCAAACTCGTCTAGTTGGTCTTCAGCACCCCTACAGGATTCAATAAAATTTAGCAGTCATAAAGAATTGAATGTATTGAACATTTGGTGAAACACAATAATCATCTAGACTAACATTTGAAAAGGGTCAACAACATTAAATTTCCCTTTACATCAGTAAAACAGAACCAAAACTGTACGTTTAAGTACAAGTCATTCATAACTGCTTGTTCAGATATTCGGATATTTTGGGGTTAGGGGGGTGGTGGGAGACTTGGAAGGAAGATCAAGAATTGTTACAGAATGTGTAAAAGATATGAGAAAAATTGTGATACAGGGGGGCTGATAAATCTAAAAAAAGTGCATATTTGAGTCGTCTTTAAATGGTTGATGCATATCCATTTAAAGACGATTCAAATATGACGTTATATGAATTTTCGAAATACTGTTTATGTCAATGAAAACTCATAGGTTTATTGGTAAGGGTTGTATTTTATTTATTTTTTATATGTTTTTTATATATTAAATTTGTAAATCTTTCACATACAAAGTGATTTTCTTTGGATTATCCTTTGAATCAGAAAACCGTTTAGCTGAAATTAGATTATCTGAAATAGGTACAAAGCAATGAACCTGTGTTACAGGTTTTGTCTCTACGTGGCTATAGAACTCCTCAAGTTTTTCTGACGTTTTTGCATACTGTTCAGCTGATATGAAGCGGAAATTCAGTTTTGTAATACCTTTATTTGACTCTTCAACTGCCCAGTCATATAATTCTCGAGGAGTTTTGATTGTGTTTCCATAATCTTGAGCAAGGCTTGCTTTTTTTGCCATTCGCTTGAGAGTACCACCAATAGCATTACATGGACTTTTTCCATGAGACGTTCCAATCCATACATGAACTTGAAATTGCACACGCTCGCAAAGTTCTTTTTGTTCTTATAATGGGCCGCTGCTCCATCTGACATGATAATGATTTTTGAGCAATATATAGAATTTTGTTTAATCAATTAAAGAAATTTATTAAAATAAATAAAATATTATAATAAAGCTTTTTTTTTCTTTTTTATTGTCCTTCTTGTAATATACTTCAAAGGTTTGGTAATAAAAATGATCAACCACCTGATTTAATTGTATTAAAGACTGGACTCGGAAAAGATAAGACACACAAAAATGATCACCAAAAATTCATTTCAAATCGGATACTTCTCAAATTTTCAGGGATTAAATAACTATATATTAACCATGTTTTGGCATAATTTATTTATTGAATTTCCTTCCCCAAGCTGAATGCTCGTACATTTCTCTTAACACTGCTCATGAGATCTTGGGCGAGGCTTTGTCTATCTTCCTTACACAATTTCTCCCAGTTTTTCTTCAAAGCTTCATCGGTTTTGAATGTTTTTCCGCTTTTCTTCAACTTCTTCTTCATTATTGCCCAAAACTTTTCGATCGGACGAAGATCTGGTGTATTTGGCGGGTTCGCCTCCTTCGGGACCACATTAACGTCCTTCACTTCGTACCAATCCATTACAGGCTTGGCGTAATGGCACGAAGCGAGATCCGGCCAGAACAGCGTGGGACCACGGTGAGAGCGGAGGAAGGGCAGCAAGCGCTTCTGCAAGCATTCCTCTCGATAAATCTGCCCGTTTATGGTCCCGGTTGTAGCGTACGGCTTGCTGTACCGTCCGCACTCGTAGATCGCCTGCCACAACAGGTACTTCCTCGTGAGTTTGTCCATCTTTCTCTTCCGGAACTTTTCCGGAACCTTCATGCGGGACGTACCGACAAAAAACTCGAGGCCGGGGATTTGTTTGGTGTCCGCCTTGATATATGTCTCGTCGTCCATGACGAGACAGCCTGGCTTGACCAGCCACTCACGGTACAGCTTCCGCGCACGCAATTTGGCCACCGTGTTTTGCTTGTCAGTCCGGTTTGGCGCCTTCCTGACCATAAAAACACGTTGCCCAGCCCGCTTCATGGTCTGCTGGGCGAACCACTTCGACGAATTGACCTTTTTGGCCACGTCTCGGGTGGAAAGGTTCGGGTTATTCTTAAAGTACTGCCTTATCTTCCGCGCCTTCTCTGGGTATTCCGTTTTCGGTTTTCGGCCACTTCCAGCGCGCCGCTCGATGGTCTTCGTCTCCTGAAACATCTTCACAACGCGGGACACGGTGGAATGGTGGATTCTAAGCCTTTTGTCGATCCATCTGTGCGACTGATCAGGATTATCGATCACCGCGCCCAAGATTTGCTGGCGTAGCTCTTCTTGTTTCGAATGCATCTTCAAAACTACTTGACAGATCGCGATTTGCACACATAAACATAACACTCTAAACTAGTATTAATTTTTACCCACGTGATAAAAAGTTACAACCAAAACAAAGTGTCGCATTTTTTCCGAGTCCAATCTTTATCCAAAAATTAAAAATAATAAAAATTTTTTTAACAATCACAAAAACCCCCAAAAAATTCAAATGGTCATAAAAATTAAATTTAATTGGCTTTTGTGAGGTTTTAGACGAGTTGGCGCGATACACGGTAAAAATTAGCCAATTTTTTGTTAGAAATTTTTTTTTTCGTTAAAAGTGCCCATCTCGCGATGTTTGGCGAACATTTAAACAATTAAATCGCCTTTATTTAAAAAAAAAATTTCGTTCAATTCTAAGATAGCCATATTTTGCAAATTGAGTTTAAATTTTAAAATATTTTTTTTTAGCGTGTAAGAATCGATTTTAAAATTTTTACAATTGTTTTCATAAAAGTTATGACGATTTTCTAAAAGTCACTCATACATTACTTTTTTGTAAGTCTAGTCCTTTTTGAGTAATGTTGGTTTAAAAAAAATCGATCAAAAAACTTAAGCCCTTTTTAAATGGTAGTCTACATAAATTTTGAAAAAAACAAAGTATGCAAAGTTGCTTGAAAAGACATAGTCTACCCACTCACAAAGTTTCATTGGATTCTGAGAGGGTGCTGCCAATCACGAAGGCGAGTTGTCGTGAAATTCGTCAATAACAAAAAATATAACTAAAATTTGAAAATTGTGGACGTCTAGTACTGCAATGCATGTTTTTTTCAATTTCTCTTTGTAAACTTCTTAAGTCATACGAAGAAAAATAGAAGTTATTCTCAGAAATTTCAATCGCCGTGTCTTGGTGGACCGTGAAAAGGGTCTTAGACCGAGAAAAGAAAGGAAAACTATCCGCAAAAGTGGTCAAAGGTAGTTCGAGGTCAGCTCGGATTCTGAGGGTTATCGCTGCCATCAAAAGGAAGATTCGTGCAAATCCAATGCGTCCAATGAGGAAAATGGCGAAGAAACACAGGATCCTCGTCTTTACGGCACGGAAGACCGTAGAGAAAGATTGCGGGCGATGTCGAAAAAAAAACTCAAATGATCACCATTTGCGCCCGGGAGCCACGAATCGAGCGACGTAAGAAAATCTTGAACTTCCTCAAGCGAAAAAATCCGGCAATCCTGTTCACCAACGAGAGCATGTTCACCGTCGATCCCGACGAGTTTAAAAACGTGTATCTGACCAAGCATCCTGCTAGCGTTATCGTGTTTGCATTGGTGGCTTCCAATGGCAAAAAAAAATGAACCCGGTGTTGATTCCAGAAGGCGACAAAGTAAACACGGAGGTCTCTATCGGGATGTTAAGTAAGTATGTTCTTCCGTGGATCAAAGAGCAATACGGCTCGAAGCCAAATGTTGTATTTCCACTAGATGGGGCTCCGTTGTACACCTATAACCACACTCAGAAGTGGTTGCAGGAACATCTGCCGTTCTGGGCGAAGAATATGTGGCCGCCATTCTGCCCCGATCTTAATCCACCGGATTACTCAGTATGGCGCGTCATGACGGCCAAGGTCTGTTCTAAGCACCACCACCCTCAGACAAACATTGACCCATACCTGGAGAGAATTGGATCCAGGCTACATTATTGAGACCCGCCGTGCGATCGGGAAACGTGTTGAGTGCCGTAATTACAGCAAGTGAAAACTCAATCGATGATTAACATAGGTTTAAGACTCTTAGGAACATCCCTCTATTGAATAAATTAAAAGGATCAAAAGCGATATTCTTGCGATTTGTTTTTAAATTTTAACATTGCTTAATGGTGCAAACATTATCACGCATACGGTACACAACCCTACTGATTTTTTGTTCATGAAAACAGTTACTGCTCAGAAAGGATCAGAACACAAATGGCTTCATTTTACCTGTTTTGACCTGGAAACGCTCCAGGCAAATTGACTTCTGTATGTTCCGCGTAATGGCAATCACCTCTAGAGTACACAGCATATGAAATATGGTCCAATGTGGGCAATCAAAAGCTTATATGCGTTCCGTTGAAACCAATTTGCTGTCGGAAGACTATTGAATTATTTTTGGAAAAAAAAAATCGACATGAGCTATTGCTGTAAGACCCCATAGAGATAACCCGCCCAGAGATTGCAACTGTTCGTACTGAATGTGAATTCAAATACCAACAATGTCAAATTGATGCTCTCGGCTGAATTCTGTCTACTGAAAATCTCACTCTCGCCGAGTGAGGTCAGGTCGGGGTCTAGCAGATCCTGTTTGTTTTTATCAACCAACGCGGATCCACAGTCCATAAAGCCGAATGTGGGTTGGAAAGTATTTTTTGCCGCAGTCCCAACTGTATTTATTCGGGTTGAAATAAATCTTGAATAAACAGACCAGAAACAAGACTACATTATGTTTCCCACCGACCCTTGGTTTTGGAATCTACTTTGCCTAGGTTGAGCGCTATATGAAAGGAATAACATTCGGTTTCGGTTTATTTTCGTTCATATGGGAGCTCTGAATGGAGCGACTGTACTGATGTATTTTCTTTGTTTGCTCTCATTTTCAGGTAAATATTAAAGCTGATTTCCAACCCGCCACCGTAAGTAAACTCTATCCAGTGAACATATTGGTCTTATCCTGCAGCATAAATCCCACATATTACATAGTTCCGGTCGTTTCTCTGACCTATCTCGGCAGTGTATAAATCATGGGGCTTGTCGGGAAAGCATTCTTCTACATTCATGATTCATGCTCCAGAGTGATAGCCGAAAACGAGTCTCTCCAGGCCAAACCAGACCGGACTGCAACCACCCACTTTCCTACAATGGCCAAATTAATCGAGCGCGAAAAACTGATGCTGTCCGGATATTTCATTATTTCAATTCGGGGCTTCCATGGACATTATCGAAATTGTTGCTGGCTGTCAAGGATGGGAAATTTTCTTGCTCGGCAAAATCGGCGAAGCTTTTATTCTAATTGAATGTCCGGTCGAACCAGCACAGCTCGACTAACGTGGAGCAAATGGCGTCACTAAATTAGAGAGCTCGTGCTATATGAGACGACGATCGCCACACGCTGGCAAATTTAATTGGATGCGAAATGAAGCGCTTCAGCATCGGATTTCAGGAACGGTTCAGCGGAGGCCGGCCGGCTCGGGTTGCGTACGTTAGCTAATCAAAGGAATAATTAACTTTTCCATTGCCGTGGGGCGAAAATGCATGTGGGTTGTTGAAAGTATTTTCAAATTCTTTTGATGATTCAGATATTTGGTGGATAGGTGAATTTTCTTGGTTTTAAAAAGCAAATTAAACTTGATGGATTATGAGAACTTTTTGTTGTTTACTGGTTGAAAATGATTTGTTTCAAAGGACATATGCTCTTTGGTATAGTAAATAGAAGAACAGTTTTCTAAGCTTGGATGGAAATGTCTTACTCCATGAAGAAAGTTCAAATCTTACTTAAGAAGAGGGTCAACATTAATAAACAAGGAGAGATTGCCATATGATATTCACTTTATTGCAAGCAAGTCGTGTTTCAATAAGATTGGCTGGCCTATCAGATATGAGATAACAAAAAAACTTAAATCAAAACACAGAATGCAAGTCGATTAAAATTAAGGGAATTCACAAAATAAAATAGTACACATTAGAGCAAACCAGCCATAACAAAGGATAGGATTTAAGGCAAGACTTACAGTTATTATAGGTCATGCGATTGATTTTCAGTTGAAAAAGTTTCGCTGATTCGGTTGATGGCTGGTTGGCTAGGAATCTCCAATTCCTCGAATGTCCCAACCATCCAAGATCTTGCTTCACTTGATCTATAACTATTTAGCTCGCTGTGCGCTTCTACGTCCTATTCCATCAGGATTCGTGGGCAAACGTCATTTTTGGCAGGATTCCCGGCATGCTGACCGCATGTCTACGTCTGTGTTCTTGCATCGAAATATGGTTAGATTTTGAACTTTAATAATTCAGTCATGTCCAGTGCCAGTAAAAAGCAATTCATCTGCTCTCAAATGAGCTTAAAATGAAAACAACATTAATGGACAGACCTTGATTATCTTCGTGAATTTGAATTTTGAAATGAGAGTATTCTCTTGACCAGAGCAACCGCTGAGTTTTGAAGTCGTTATTTATTTTGTTCATTTGTCGATGGATATTATCGCATGTTCTGTTGTCAATATAAATATTCAATTTCATCTATGTAGGGATGATATTTAGTATCGAATAAAGAAACAATATTTGTTTCGTTTGATGTAGAACACGATGTGTAAATTTTTAGACTCCTTAGTTACATGTTGAAATTATGAAAGTAGAGGGCAGACTCTGCAATTGACACTATTCAAAATTGATTATTTTTGGTTTGGTTGAGTTGAAAATTACTTTTTGATGTTTGATGATCACTTGCGACTTTCACAAAGCTGCCCTAGAAACTCAAACCCTAATGAGTATCAAGAAACGAGTAGTCATAAGAGCAAAATGAGTTGATTTGTTCATCGCCCTTGATTTTGACATCTGAGATTTTCAAAACAAATAAAATTCATCGACACTGGCTCGAAATGCTTTTCATTTCGTATGATAGTAAGTGATAAAAGCAAACACTGGTCATATCAGGATCGATTTCTAAATTTTTTTCACCAATAGATCGAGACATTCACTACGCTTTAGGATTCTTATCTAAGGAAACTATTGAACATTTAACTGTTGAAAAATTAATAAATGTGAAGCGCCGTCAGAACAAGAACCAACCAATCACGGACATCTGAACGGTTGTTTCCCAACACTGACGACAGAGTCATAAACTAACCGGTTTGCGTGTGCATGTGTGTATATTCAACGACTTTGCATTGTCGTCGTATAGAGAATAAAAGGAGAGGACCGACACTCACATTGTCATTATGGTGAAACTCCCTTGAATCCGCGGTATTCAACATGCATGTAGTAGTGCAAACACTTTTTTGCTCTTATGTGGTAATTTTGGTGCATCATGAAGAAAACGGTGGTGGTTGCCAATTATTTTATTTTTTCTCTATGGATTATAGTACATCTATATAATTATTCCCCACAATTTTCAAGTTCGTTAAAAAAGCATGAAACCTTAAAATAAGAATCCTTTTCAAAGGTCGGGGGAGTCAGGGGCATAATAAGCAAGCTAAATACTAAGCCATACATCTGGTTGAATACAAATATGTGTGAATTTTAAACGTTATTGTTTAGTTCTTATTTGAATCATTAACTAACGGATGAGTCGTTGATTAGATGGCTGATACATAAAATGTATTTAAAATGTTTTAAATTGCACATCTGTGATAATAAATGGGATTTTTGCAGTTTGAAAACTGGTTCCAGGGACCTTTTTCACGTCATACAGAACTCTGACAACCAACGACAACATCATTCGATTGCCACATTTTTGTTTATTTTTTCACAAGGATCAACTTGAAAGTTGTTGACTTATAATAATGATCCCTTATTTAAAAGTACTTTGAAGCAAATTGGGTACTAACCACAAACACAAAGAGATATTATTTTTTTACGACTTTAACAAGGATTAATAGGTTTGCTTTCCTTTACTTATATTTCAATGTGGAGTATTGTTAAGGTAATATATGTATTCACTCTATGTTTTAACTGAAATCTCATCATGTGCCACCTTTATTCGTTTTTTTAGGTGAGATATATCCATAACAAAAAAGGGGGATTAAGTCCCTCTCAACCTAACAACAAATCAAACCAAACCACCCCCCACACCCCCCCAAACATTCCCTCCCACTTCCAATCACCTTCTCAACCCAGTACCTACCTCCCTTCTTCCTTCCCCTACGTTTTACCCCATTCTCCCCCACTCCACCCCCCCCATCCCACACCCACAATTAACCACCCCAATTTTGCACCCTTTTTCCATTTCCCTTTCCAGCCCCTTCAACCATATATGTCGACGAATGTCCAGTCCAATACGTTGGCAAACACCACCCGACTTGTAACAATTACCCCCACTGCCCCCAGCTTCCTGCGAATATTTTCCTCGCTCTTAATTGTGGATTTACACCCCGGTGCCCCCCGTTCCATTCTCCCCTCTCTTTCATCCTTCGTTCCACTCACCACCCACGTCACCTCCACCCCACCCAACAAATTCTCCAACACAACAACAAACCCCCAAAAAAACACCCATCCCCCCCCCCCCGTACCCTACCACATTTTCACCCTTAACCTTCCCTTCTCCCCTCCCCCTTCCCCTTTTTTTTTTTTATAATACCATTAGCCTGGGACAAAATTTAAATTCCAGTTCCCTAATGATTTTCGGAAGCCTTTTGGACCCTGTAATAACTGTGCAAAATTTCAGCTCGATTGGTGAAACTATATTTTAGCGCTAGTGGTTTTAATTTTACATAGGATTTTCCATGGGAAAACTTACTTTTACAGATAAAAATCTGGCAAGGTGATCCATTGTCCTTGAAAAATAAATCAATGCAACCACTTCCTGGGAAATTTTTCAAGGAAACTTTTCTTCGAAGACTGCAAAGCGATCCGACGCTTGTGGAAAAAGTTATTAAGCTGAAACTGATTGCTATCCAATCGAACGGTTCATTGAACTGTTTTCTCTTGCAGCACTGCCACCTGCAACCTGCTGCTGGCTGTGCGAAGCAACCACTGTGTTTGTTTATGTTCACTCAGCATGGAGGAACTGTGCTGCTAGAAAAAACAGTCCAATGAGCCGTTCGATTGGATAGCAATCAGTTTCAGCTTAATAACTTTTTCCACAAGCGTCGGATCGCTTTGCGGTCTTCCAAAAAAGTTTCTTTGAAAAATTTCCCAGCAAGTTAAGGGATTGATTTATTTTTAGAGGACAACGGGTCACCTCGCCAGATATTTCTTTAAAAAGGTAAGTTTTCCCATATAAAATACTATGGAAAATTAAAACTGCGAGCGCTAAAATATAGTTTCACCGATCGAGTTGAAATTTTGCACAGTTATTATAGGAACCAAAAGGCTCCCAAAAATCAATAGGGAACGAAAATATTTTTTTTTCATATATCCGTGTCCCAGGCTAACACAACACAGAAAACAAAACAAACCTAAGAAAAAAAAAAAAAAAAAAAAATCTTCACATTTCTGTACATGCGGCGACAAACAATACAACAAAACAACATAATTCATTATATACTGTGGGTTTGCGAAAAAAAAATATTTATCACCCACCACTGCGAGTTTCAAGGAAAAACAACCTTAAAATAACCAGCGGTCACCCCCCCGCGGCTGGTTTCCTGAAAAAGAACAACAGGGCCCCCGGTTTTGTTGGAGGTCGCACCAACAACCGCCAAAAAAAACCCCCACCAAGAAACCCCCTTAGCCCCCTCCCAACGATAATGTGACCCATTAATTTCGAGCCAGCCCCGAAAAATTGGCCCCCCATTTTTTCAAAATTGAAAAATTATACTTTGTAAATAACAATATTGAATATCGGCTCCGTAAAGTGTTACACACGCCTGAGCCTACCAAATAAACGAACTGATTACAAAAAACAAGTTTAAAACTTGTGCAGGACAGTTTGGATTTTTTATTCTTCGGTTTATTTAAACCATAGTAAGCTTTTGGCATTTCATTCAACTTCAAAACCACAACCGTACGCTCGTACCTTACGCCTAACTTCACTCATTAGGTTCTGTACAACGTCTGACTTCAGCTTCTTCTGTACGGAAACCCACTTTTTCTTCATGTCTTCCTCACATTTGACCACCTTGGATGTTTCCGTAGTGCCTGCTTCATAATAGCTCAGTATTTGTCAATAGGCCTTAGTTCCAGTGCGTTGGGGGGGGGGGGGGGGTTCATGTCCTTGGGTACGAAAGTGATCCCGTTGGCTTCGTGCCGACCAGAAGATCGTAGGGCCCTCGTGTTGCTTCAACAGAGGAAGCAGACGCTTCTGCAGATACTCCTTGAGGTAGATCTCCCCGTGTACAGTCCCGGTAGTCACGAACGGCGCACTCCGTTTGCCACATAAGCAGATCGCTTGCCAAATCATGTTTTTTCTGGCAAACTTTGATAGTTTCTGCTTCTATACTTTCTCCGGAACATCAAACTTGTGCTGGGCGGTGAAGTACAGTAGCCCCGGAAGCTGTCGGAAGTCCGCCTTGACGTAAGTCTCATCATCCATGATGAGACAATGAGGCTTTGTCAGCATCTGGGTGTACAGTTTCCGGGCCCGTGGCGATTTGGAACCTTCTGCACTGTGTACGTATGCAGCCCCTCCCGGTCCTTGGCCCTCTAAACGAAAGACTTGGACAGATTCAATTTTTGGCCACATCCCTGACCGAAGCATTGGGATTCCGCTTAAACACTTTCACGACACGCTTATGATCCTGATCACTAATAGAACATCAACTCTGGCCGCATTTCCCCTGCCATTCAATGCTCAGAGTTTTGTAGTAACGTTTAACCACACGACTCTCCGTTGACTGCACGATTCCGAGTTGTTTTCCGATGTTCCGATGAGACAGCTTCCGAAAACTGACAGCGATAAAAAAAAGAACAACAAAAAAACACTCTAAACTACTTCTACCCAAATCTTCAAGAGATAATACCCAAAGGGTTATTTTCTACAGCGTTTTTCTTTTGTGATGCAATTTAATGTAGGACACCGTTTAAAGCAGTGGAGGTTATCGTTTAATTCATAGTACCCAAGCATTCTCAAAATTGTTAAGTACTTGTACTGTGAATGTCTGCTGTTCAATTAAGTAAAATATTTCTGTAGTCCTATGTTTCTAGTTTGGTGACCATTTTACTTCCGAACATGCAAACCAAAGAGCCTTAAAGATGAATATAACTTTCAACTCGTTCTGCCTTTCTTAAATATATATTTTGTGATTTTACTTTTATATGCCAAATGTTGATTCACTGTTTGGCTCATTAAAAAAAGAGTAAAAATTAGCTTTCTTCAGCGAACTTTTACAGAACAATTTTTTTTTCAGATTCCTCAGGTCATTTCCTCCTTAGAGGGATTAACCAGCGTACAAAATTTTTTTTTGCCGTATTCACAAGCGGAATGACATTTTGATCTAAGGACATACGTTAGATAGTTACCCTTATGACCACTTCATTCAAATATAATAAGTTTTTTTTTTCAGTGTAGACCTCGAGATTACCATAACAAATGGCTTTCCTGGTGTACAGGTGATAAAGCCTCATTTTAGATAGCAATCTGAAGAGCAGAGTTCCAATATTTAAATTTCAATATCGTAAAATGACTAAAGGGTGTACGGAATCAAATTGCGACACACACAATTATTAGGCAAAATTCGCCCGTTCAACCAGTCAGCTTCAATCTTTCACGGAGTAAAATAAAACATCTTATGAATACTTTCCCTCATTTGTTTTATTCAATTTCAATTCCATATCCAAATGCACGAACCTTCTTCTTTACACTACTCATAAGGTCCTGTAAAACATTTGGACCAACTTTTTTTTTTTGGCGTTGCAATCCATTTTTCCTCCACGTCTTCCTCCGATTTCACTTTCTCAGGATGCTTCCGAAGTGCCTGCTTCATGATGGCCCAGTACTTTTCAATTGGCCGCAGTTCCGGTGCGTTCGGGGGGTTGAGATGCTTCGGCACGAAATTGACCTCCTTAGCCTTGTACCACTCCAAAACCTCTTTCGAGTAATGGCACGAGGCTAAATCCGGCCAGAAAATCGTACGACCATCGTGTGACCTCAGAAGAGGAAGTAGATGCCTTTGGAGGCATTCCTTTAGGTACACCTGCCCATTGACCGTTCCAGTTGTCACGAATGGGGTGCTCCGCTTTCCACACGAGCAAATTGCTTGCCAAATCATATATTTTTTGGCAAAATTTGACATCTTCTGCTTTCTAACGTCCTCAGGGACATCGAATTTATGATGAGCAGTGAAAAACTGGAGCCTCGGAAGCTGCTGGAAGTCTGTTTTTACATACGTCTCATCATCCATAACGAGGCAATGTGGTTTCGTCAACATCTGGGTGTAGAGCTTCCGTGCACGTGGTTTACCTACCGTATTCTGCCATTCATCGCAATTAGGCGCCTTTTGAACTTTGTACGTGTGTAGTCCTTCACGTTTTTTTCGCATCTTGCTCGAAAGTTTTGGTTAGATTCAGTTTCTTCGCCACATCTCGAACTGAACTGTTGGGATTCCTCTTGAAAGCTTGAACTACCCGCTTGTGATCCTTAACACTCTACGGAGATCCATTTTTGCCACCTATTTTCTTTGCACCGCTGCCTCCGACTTCATCGTCGCAATGATTGCACATCTGCTAGTGAAACTAACACAGCGTAAACAAATACACATTGAACTAATTCCACCCAAAATTTCAACAGAAAATACCCAACGGGTAAAAAGTTACAGCCATTTAATAGTGGTGAAATTTGATTCCGTACAACCTTTAATGATAAAAAAACGCCTTAATTTATTCTATCAGAATACTTTAGAGTCGTAAGAAGCAACTGATGATGGTTGTGGTCAGCAGCGCTAGTTGTGCAGATGTTGCTGCCGGAGTTGAAAATTGTTGAGTTTCTATTTTGAAAATCACTTCGAAATACACTTCAGTGCAAAAATGTTCACTGGTATTCATTTTCTTGTTTTCTGAGAGTTGACGTATCCTCGAAATTCTTATTTTTAATTTGTATTGTTCATAGGTCTGTGCCTGTACGAAGAGAGATTTGTTTTGTTGTTATTATTTTCATTCAGTATGCGTGCGTTCTTGCTGTGCATCCAAGATTGTCAGTCTTAGCTCTCTATTTTACCCATTCTCTAAACAGAATAATCAGTTCATCTTACAACCAGTGAATTCGAATTTAAAAAAAAACTCACAATCATTTAGGCACATTTATTTTTTCACCAGTTTTGGCGCAGAGAAGCGGGTCTATGACACTTAACATTTTTAGCGAAATGTTAAGTGGAAGTGGATAGCCTTATGCCGGTGACTGTCCCCACGCTATGTGCAATTGTTTCATGCTATAAGGCCTGTACTCGAAAAAAAATGCACCAGACAAAAGTGTTCGCCAAAAATTTATTTTAAGTCGGATTTTCTTGAAACTTTCAGGGAATGAACTAATACATATGGATTATGTTTCGGCATAATTACTTTATTCAATTTCCTTTCCATCGCTGAAAGCCCGCACCTTTCCCTTAAGACCCCTCATTACATTTTGTGCAATGGTGGAGCCGACCTTTTTGGTCACTTTCATCCATTCTTTCTTCAACTCCAGCTCGTTCTTAAACACCTTGGACGATTTTCGAACTTTGGCCTTCATTATGGCCCAAAATCTTTCCACCGGACGAATCTCTGGTGAATTTGGGGGTTGGCGGTTTTTGGTACAAAAACAACGTTATTGTCTCTGTACCAATCCAACGTCGATCGCGCGTAATGGCATGATGCCAGGTCCAGCCAAAATAATGTCTCGCCTCCGTGGGACCGCAGGAAGGGCAACAGACGCTTCTGGAGGCACTCGGTGCGGTAAATTTCGCTGTTGATGGTACCCGTTGTGATGTACGGTTTACTCAGTTTACCGCATTGGCATATGGCCTGCCAGAGCAAGTATTTTTTGGCGAATTTGTCCACTTTCTTCTTCCTTATGTCTTCCGGAACATCAAACCGTGATTTGGCAACGTAGAACTCCAGCCCCGGTATCTGCTTTGCGTCTGCCTTGATGTAGGTTTCGTCATCCATAACCACACACATCGGTTTCGTTAACCACTCTCGATACAGCTTCCTTGCGCGGGATTTGGCCGCCGTGTTTTGTTGATCACGCCGGTTCGGTGCCTTGCGGACCTTGAATACACGAAGCCCAGCTCGTTTCATGGTTTGCTGAACGAACCAGGCGGAACACTTTGCCTTCAGAGCCGCGTCGCGAATCGAAAGGTTCGGATTACACTTGAAATAATCCAACACCTTCCGGGCCTTCACAGGGTCAGCTGTCTTCGATTTTCTTCCACTTCCAGCCCGCCGCTCGGTCGTCTGGGACTCCTTAAACGATTTTACCACCCGAGACACAGTTGTATGGGTGATTCCCAGTTGTCTTCCGATCCATCTCATGGTCGCAGTCGGATTTTCCATGACGGCGCGCAAAATTCTCCGGCGATTTTCTTCTTGTTTCGATGACATCTCAATAACCACTGAACCGATTGTTATGAAATTTTGCACATGTAAACAATTCACTCCAAACTAGTTATACCCAGATTTTCATCAATTTTTACCCACGGACAAAAAAGTTACACACGGATAAAAATGGTGCATTTTTTTCGAGTACAGGCCTTATACTTGTAATTCCCAATGAAAAATCACCACCACTTTGTGAGTGACCCCAACCGTATCCTTATTATTAGTCTGAATCGGTTCAAAGTGACTATTAAAGGTTGTTTAAATCATTTTTTATCCAATTAAATTAACCACCACCATCCTTTGTCAGTGGCTGCAACAACATCCGTTTCAACAAGTCTAAATCGGCCCTTTAGTGTTATTAAAACTACCTCGTTTGTCAAATAAATAAAGGGCGAAACCGAAATTATTGCGACACCGAAAATGTCATGCCAATTTTCTTATAATGTTTAGAATCAAACCAAAATCTTAGGGTAGTTTTATACATATATTTACTTCAAAAATCAAAAGAAAAGTTAATCGATGGAGCCTTGAGTGTAAAATTGAACGCATTTTCGCTTGATGCCCTCCATCAAAGTCTGTACAGTGTCATCCGGTACCAGTTTCTCTGTTTTTTTCCATTTTCTTAACATGTCCTTCTCGTCTTTGACTGTCTTCTTGCTCTTCCGAAGTTCCCGCTTCATCATTGCCCAGTACTGCTCCACCGGGCGCAGCTCCGAACAGTTTGGCGGATTCATGTCCTTTGGAACAAAATGGACAGAATTGGCCTCATACCACTCCAGGACACTTTTAGAATAGTGGCATGATGCCAAATCTGGCCAAAATAGCGGAGCTTCGTCGTGCTGCTGCAAGAACGGCAAAAGGCGCTTCTCGAGGCACTCAGATTTGTAGATCTCGCCATTTACTGTGCCCTTTGTCACGAAAGGCTCACTCCTCAGTCCGCAAGAGCAGATGGCCTGCCAAATGAGATATTTGGAGGCGAACTTCGACATTTTCTTCTTCTTAAATTTGTCGTCCACATAGAACTTGCTCTTGCTGGTGAAAAACTCCAACCCCGGAATTTGCTTAAAATCGGCTTTTATATACGTTTCGTCGTCCATCACACAGCAGCCATATTTTGTCAGCATCTTCTCGTAGAGCTTCCGTGCCCGAGTTTTAGCCGTCGATTGTTGCCGCTCATCGCGGTTTGGGAAGTTCTGTACCTTGTATGTATGTAGTCCAGCTCTCTTCTTTGCATTCTGGACGTAGCTCTGCGACATGCCGATCTTTTTAGCCAAATCACGGCTTGAGACGTTGGGATTTGCTTTAATCATCCGCTTTACCTTTCCCTCCGTCTTTTTGTTCTCTGGTCCCGGTTTTCTTCCAGCTCCTTTGCCGTGGTCCAACGTCAACCGCTCCTGGAACCGCTTCAACACTCTGGAGACTGTTGAATGGTGAATGTTCAACATTTTTCCCAACTGCCGGTGCGACAGGTCAGGAAATTCCAGGTGTTTGGAAAGAATTTGTTCTCTCGACTCGCGTTGGTTCACCTCCATTTTCGTTGAATCGAAAAACACGACTTCGAGTTTGACAGCATGTAAACAATACACATCAATGAGAAAGTGTGCAAAATTTGGTTGATTTTTACCCAATGGTAAAAAAGTTATGCCCTGTTGAATGTGTCGCAATAATTTCGTGTTCGCCCTTTATTCACCATTACACATAATGGGAGACCCCAGGAGCATCCTTGCAGTTGTTATAAATTGGTCAAAATCAGGTCACAACCTAAAACGGCCATGCCTCTGCGAATTAAAAAACTACCATTCCTTTTGTGAGTGGCCCCAACAGCTTTTTTCTGTTGATTCAAATCAGTCAAAATTGGTTCTAAAACGTTTTTCAACAACCTTGCCAATGAATATCCTCCATCAGCCTTTGAGAGAGGCCCCAGCAGCATACTTATCGTTGTTTTAATTTGATCCATATTGCCCATATTTGATGTTCTTACAGTATCCCGGTAACTCTCGATGGGTCGACACTGTGGACCATTTGGTGGATTCATATTTTTGGCACAAATTTGTTCAGAAATGCCAGCGTATCCTTAGCGTATTGACTCGTCGCTAGATCTGGCCAAAATTATATGCTCTCGGTTTACCTTCGAATGAACGGAAGTAAACGGTTTTTAAGCGTTCATTAATGTACACATCTTCATTGATTGTTCCGCTCGTCACGAAAGCACAACTCTAACTTCCGCATCGAGAGATTGTCTGACAAACAATAGACTTTCCAAACTTTTCAAGACTAATGGAAGCCTAGGATTTTGAAAGAGTTTCTCCTTCTAGTTTTGGGTAGTATTTCGGTCCCTTGCGTATTGAAAAATCCGTTTTACCGTATTTCTCACCGTCAAGAATAAGATGAAAATGGCTTATTCCGAGAAAATCATAAAGCTTCCGAGCGCGAGTCTTGATCACGTCATTCTGGTTCTTTTACGTTTACATTCCACTTCGTTTCATGACTTTTTGTCCAAAATAGTAACCCAAGGTCGTAGAGGATAAACTTTCGGCCCTTTCTTCTTGTTAACAAGCGCTCAGAAAAGCGCTTTTAAAACGCCGTCGATGGTACTCCTCGGCATATTTAATTTCTTTGCGATGAAATAATGTGGGCGCTCCGATTGTTTTGCGGTGTGCTCTTCTTGATTCATTGTCACCGTTAAACAAAACTTTTAATAATGCTCATCACACGTCAAAAACTTATTGACAACATTGCTTCGTAAACACAATGAACGAGGGGTTCGTGGATCTTCAGATTTTCTGATTTTCTGATTTTCTGATTTACCATAATTGCCTGCTCATTTGACACAACGTCAAGTCCTTTTGGACTCACTCTAGTCAAAAGTGGAATTACCCAAATTTGAGTAAATTTTGAATAGCGACTTGAACCAGATGGATGCTTTTGATTTGTCGACTTGCTAATCCTTATAACATCTACTCAAATTTAAGTACATCCACTTTTGCGGAAAGTGAGTTGAAAACAACTCAAAGTTGAGTAAAACTGTGAAGGCATGTGCATTAAATAAGCTCTCTTCTGTTCCCAACTGATCGGTTTTGAAACGTTCGTAAGCTGCGTCCTCTGCCAGCAGCAAAGCATTCTAAAGTTCATTCATTAAACACCTATGTTTTCCCACGAAGCAACGTTCCATTGAACATGTTTTTTCATCACCTCGAACAGATCTTTCATTTTTTTGACTGGAAAAACTTTCCCACATTGTGGAATCGTTCTTTCCAAACGGTCTTTTGTTTTCAGAATCCTCCCTATAAAATACCCACCACAGTTCACGGTTCAGCTGGATAATGTTATCAAAGCGTCCTTCTGTTCGACCCTATTTTTCCGGCGAGAGAACGAGACACATTTTAACATACACTATGACAGATTACCCGACAAGCAATTAGTGTAAAAGTTGAAAAATGAAGCACACTGCAGTGGAACGAAACCGAGCGACGAGAGAGAAAAAGGACGCACGCTTGGTGATTGAACGTGACAGTTTCTGGCATTTTTAATTAATTTTTTGCACTCCCAAGTGGTTGACAATAACTGAAAGTTAGGTGGTAAAAAATAGATCTCGTCACTTGGATAGTTGATTGTTGCTACTGTTGCTGTCAACTCAACGAAATTGGATTAGTCTCGTTACGCCGGAACGCACACTCAATTTGGTTCGTTTGCTGTAGGCTATGAAATCATTCTGAACAAGATGTTCTATGATTTTCAGTATGCTTACATCTTCAAACAGGAATTTCTATTTACATTAAGTATCTCACTTTCTTATGAGTTAAGGGAAATTCAAGTCAATCAAAACTACAATTCATAATCCAATCCAATCCAAATCCAATCCAAATCCAATCCAAATCCAATCCAAATCCAATCCAATCCAAATCCAATCCAAATCCAATCCAAATCCAATCCAAATCCAATCCAAATCAAATCCAAATCAAATCCAAATCCAATCCAAATCCAATCCAAATCCAATCCAAATCCAATCCAAATCCAATCCAAATCCAATCCAAATCCAATCCAAATCCAATCCAAATCCAATCCAAATCCAATCCAAATCCAATCCAAATCCAATCCAAATCCAATCCAAATCCAATCCAAATCCAATCCAAATCCAATCCAAATCCAATCCAAATCCAATCCAATCCATCCAATCCAAATCCAATCCAAATCCAATCCAAATCCAATCCAAATCCAATCCAAATCCAATCCAAATCCAATCCAAATCCAATCCAAATCCAATCCAAATCCAATCCAAATCCAATCCAAATCCAAATCCAAATCCAATCCAAATCCAATCCAAATCCAATCCAAATCCAATCCAAATCCAATCCAAATCCAATCCAAATCCAATCCAAATCCAATCCAAATCCAATCCAAATCCAATCCAAATCCAATCCAAATCCAATCCAAATCCAATCCAAATCCAATCCAAATCCAATCCAAATCCAATCCAAATCCAAATCCAAATCCAATCCAATCCAAATCCAATCCAAATCCAATCCAAATCCAATCCAAATCCAATCCAAATCCAATCCAAATCCAATCCAAATCCAATCCAAATCCAATCCAAATCCAATCCAAATCCAATCCAAATCCAATCCAAATCCAATCCAAATCCAATCCAAATCCAATCCAAATCCAATCCAAATCCAATCCAAATCCAATCCAAATCCAATCCAAATCCAATCCAAATCCAATCCAAATCCAATCCAAATCCAATCCAAATCCAATCCAAATCCAATCCAAATCCAATCCAAATCCAATCCAAATCCAATCCAAATCCAATCCAAATCCAATCCAAATCCAATCCAAATCCAATCCAAATCCAATCCAAATCCAATCCAAATCCAATCCAAATCCAATCCAAATCCAATCCAAATCCAATCCAAATCCAATCCAAATCCAATCCAAATCCAATCCAAATCCAATCCAAATCCAATCCAAATCCAATCCAAATCCAATCCAAATCCAATCCAAATCCAATCCAAATCCAATCCAAATCCAATCCAAATCCAATCCAAATCCAATCCAAATCCAATCCAAATCCAATCCAAATCCAATCCAAATCCAATCCAAATCCAATCCAACAATCCAAATCCATCCAATCCAAATCCAATCAAATCCAATCCAAATCCAATCCAAATCCAATCCAAATCCAATCAAATCCAATCCAAATCCAATCCAAATCCAATCCAAATCCAATCCAAATCCAATCCAAATCCAATCCAAATCCAATCCAAATCCAATCCAAATCCAATCCAAATCCAATCCAAATCCAATCCAAATCCAATCCAAATCCAATCCAAATCCAATCCAAATCCAATCCAAATCCAATCCAAATCCAATCCAAATCCAATCCAAATCCAATCCAAATCCAATCCAAATCCAATCCAAATCCAATCCAAATCCAATCCAAATCCAATCCAAATCCAATCCAAATCCAATCCAAATCCAATCCAAATCCAATCCAAATCCAATCCAAATCCAATCCAAATCCAATCCAAATCCAATCCAAATCCAATCCAAATCCAATCCAAATCCAATCCAAATCCAATCCAAATCCAATCCAAATCCAATCCAAATCCAATCCAAATCCAATCCAAATCCAATCCAAATCCAATCCAAATCCAATCCAAATCCAATCCAAATCCAATCCAAATCCAATCCAAATCCAATCCAAATCCAAATCCAATCCAAATCCAATCCAAATCCAATCCAAATCCAATCCAAATCCAATCCAAATCCAATCCAAATCCAATCCAAATCCAATCCAAATCCAATCCAAATCCAATCCAAATCCAATCCAAATCCAATCCAAATCCAATCCAAATCCAATCCAAATCCAATCCAAATCCAATCCAAATCCAATCCAAATCCAATCCAAATCCAATCCAAATCCAATCCAAATCCAATCCAAATCCAATCCAAATCCAATCCAAATCCAATCCAAATCCAATCCAAATCCAATCCAAATCCAATCCAAATCCAATCCAAATCCAATCCAAATCCAATCCAAATCCAATCCAAATCCAATCCAAATCCAATCCAAATCCAATCCAAATCCAATCCAAATCCAATCCAAATCCAATCCAAAATCCAATCCAAATCCAATCCAAATCCAATCCAAATCAATCCAAAAGATCCAATCCAAATCCAATCCAAATCCAATCCAAATCCATGGGCCAATCCAAATCCAATCCAAATTTCCAATCCAATGAACGCATCCATTATGAACCATAAAGCCATGAAAAAAAAAATGAATTTTAAATTATAAATTATTTTACAATACCTGATGACCTGGAAGACCTGAAATACATCATGCAAAAGACAGTACATCTCAAACTTCGATAACCTGAAACCAATTTATATGCAATAATTTACTATCACATCATAGCTCATCATCCGGTTTAGATCACAACGACTACGCTTTACTATTTGAGGATTACAACCAGTTTGGGTTGGTTTGGAATGTTCCCATGATTGGTCAACCCACAATTGACGTTCTTCGTTCGCGTATGCCACCTGTCTGCTGTGTTTTGATGGATGGATTCAGCCTACACGATATAACGCAAATAAATTCACCGTTAAATCGTAACTCAAGATTGCTTGATCTTGTATTGGTAAATGAAGCTGCCGTAGTTAATGGAATGTACTGTTGTCGAAGCCTCCGAACCGTTAATTAACCTCGACGCCGATCATCCTGCGCTGGAGATTACTATCAATTTTTCAGTACCTATTACCTTCGATAACATCGTTGATCCACATGGCCTGAATTTCCTTGACTCGTGCTCCACTATCTATGAAGCGGTAGATTTTTTTGACGAGATTGTGTCTCGGGCTATATCAGATTTTATTCCTCTGAGGAGACCTGCTCGAAAACCTCCTTGGTCTAATGCTCATTTACGGTACCTGAAACGTGTGAGATCAAAGGCTCTTCGTAAGTACTGCAAAACTCGAAATCAATTCACCAAGCGAATTTCCTCGACAGCTAGTACCCATTACCGAATGTACAATCGTCTTCTTTACAAGAATTATTCAAAACGAATCCAATCTAACCTTCGGCGCAACCCAAAGTTGTTCTGGTCATTTGTGAACACAAAAAGGAATGTTAATGGGCTACCAGTTGAAATTCATCTTGGCGACAGAACCGCCAGCACACCAGTGGACAAATGTGATCTCCTTTCTGAGCACTTCAAAAGTGTATTCAATAACACCATGCCAGCATTGGAGCAAGTCAGCGAAGCACTCAGAGATACTCCCAGAGACGCGTTCGACTTCAATATTCCTGACCTCGTTGAATCGGCAATCCGGAAGCTGAAACTCTCAAACGTGGCAGGACCTGACGGAATTCCTTCATGTGTACTAAAGAATTGCTCTGCAGTGTTTACGATACCTCTTTTGAAGATTTTCAATATCTCGTTTCGCCAGGGAAAATATTCAACACGTTGGAAATCTTCGTCCATGTTCCCGATTTTCGAGAAAGGAGAAAAACAAAATGCCGAAAATTATCGAGGAATCACATCGCTCTGTGCCTGCTCAAAAGTCTTCGAGATCATCGTCAACGACTTGTTGTTTGCTGTTGCAGACACTACATCTCTCCTAAACAACATGGATTTCACCCCAGAAGATCGATTTCAACCAACCTTGCACCTTTCGTTTCCTCGTGTCTCTGGAAAATGGAAACTGGATCTCAGGTCGACGTTGTTTACAAGGACCTCAAGGCTGCTTTTGACCGGGTCGACCACTTGAGGCAAAGTTAGACAAACTGGGTGTGTCAAATAACTTAGTTCGTTGGTTTAAATCTTACCTAACGGACAGGATACTTTGTGTGAAGATTGGCTCAACGCAATCGAGCTACTTTACTAATACGTCGGGCGTACCTTAAGGCAGTAACTTGGGACCACTGCTGTTCTCAATTTTCATCAACGAGGTTGGACTGATACTTCCACCTACCTGCAGGTCGTTCTATGCTGACGATGTGAAAATTTATGTGGTTATGCGATGCTTCACTGATTGTTTACGACTACAGCACTTGATCAGTAGCTCTGAAGAGTGGTGTTCTAGGAATTTCCTCACTCTGAGTGTTAACAAAGTCCATCGAAAATTAAACCCAATTGCATTTGATTACATGATAAACAATCAACCTCTGCAGAAAGTTGATACTGTTCGTGACCTTGGAATCGCGCTTGACTCCGGTTTGACATTTAGACAACACTACACGGAAATGATTACCAAAGCCAACATACAGCTCGGTTTCATGTTTGAGATCTCCGACGAGTTTCGTGATCCCACCTTGTTCGAAAGCATTGTACTGCTCTCTCGTGCGTTCTATTCTGGAATTTGGCGCCTTGGTGTGGTGCCCGTATCAATGAATCTGGATTGCGAGGATTGAAGCAGTCCAAAGAAAATTTGTTCGTTATGCTCTCCGTCATCTGTCGTGGAATGATCCTGTCAACCTTCCAGCGTACCAGGATCGTTGCTCACTCTTGGGAACAGAAACATTGGAGCATAGGCGTACAGTCAGGCAAGCAGTTTTCGCAGCAAAAGTGCTACTAGGTGAAACCGACTCTCCAGGAATTCTGGCCGAACTCTTCATCTACGCTTCTGAACGAGTTCTGCGAACAAGAAATTTTCTGCAGCCTTGAAACTCGTGCCGCAAACTACGGCCAACACGATCCAATTCGATTC
>JAHHFK020001220.1:0-38622 GCA_024533555.2 Aedes koreicus | reverse complement strand
GAAATCTGATGATAAAAAAAAAGAGTTTGATACTTTGCGTATGGCGGTTCTGTACAGCAAGATCTGTTGACATTAATTCACCGTTCTCTATATTGCACACGAATGGCTATCCATTTTAATATGTTTCCCATTTACTCGCATTTTTTTTCGATTGAAAAGCTGTATTTTGGGAAGAATAAACTTCAAAAATATATTTACACATCAGCAACCCCAAAACTTCTTTTGATCAGTGTTATTAAGAAAACTTCGTATCTATTCTACAATTTTGTTTAGCTTCCGTGGCGATCTTGTTAATGCTTATATTATATCAACCCCACCAGACCCCCCCCCCCCCCCCCCCACCCGTTCCACATACATCGACCATCCCCATCCCACCATGGAATCACGTTCTGACATCATACAAATGATAAGCAACGCGTTATTGTAGTGACGTCATCTGCGATTTCGTTCCGTGGTTTTTGCGATACCTTATTTGCGTGATAAGCAGCCCTTGATTTTTGTTGTTATGACATTTCTCAAAACAATTATTTTTTCGAGACTGAAATACGGAACAAAACAGTACTATGCGGAGAAAAACTTGTGCCATTCCAAGTTGCTTCAGCACATCAGCATCCAACAATGTTTCCTTCTTTGCGCTGGCTAAGAGGTAAGTGAATTATAAATTTATTATGAATAATTCATTACAGAAATCGTAGTTCTAGGGGTATTGAACACCGACAGAAATGGTTGCAGTTCATTGGCTCGGATGCTTACGATCGCAAACATGTATTCGTGTGCTCCGAACATTTTAATGCAGCAGATTTTAAAAATGCATCTTGCAAATCAAAGGGGTAAGTAGTAATAGTATTTTTTAATGAGTTTATCACAAAAAAAACTGTAAAATCGCTAAGTGAAGTGTTGTGATGGCACGGAATAAAAATTTGATGTTGTGATTTTCACCGCTATATTTGACGTTTCTCAAACCGGTATAATTTGGATTGAAAAAGATCATGTACAGGTAATCTCTAGTAATGTGTACACGAACTAATCATTTTCTCCGTTTTGTTCTCTATTAACAAAAACACTTTGAAAACATTTAAAACTGAATTCCTCCCATGAAATGAACCTCAATAAACAGAAAAGAAGATGCAGTGCCATTATTGAGGGATTTTTCGGGCTTTACTGCGATAAATTTCTTCGGTGCAGCTAAAATTTAATTGTTTTCACATCGGATAAGATGACAATCTTGGGGGGGCTCTAGAAATTAATTTGTCTTATGGTATTAACGCAACCGTACCGGTCCGGTACTAAACCCATATTATCAGCGCAACACCATTACTTCACACCGCCCCGGTCGCTGCTAAAGGGCTTTCAAAATAGCAGCGAGGCTCTCGAGAAGCATCGGGTGCTCAAATACAACAGCGCAATAGCAGCACGGGAAACG
The DNA here is from genome assembly GCA_024533555.2 of Aedes koreicus. Lineage (NCBI taxonomy): Eukaryota > Metazoa > Arthropoda > Insecta > Diptera > Culicidae > Aedes > Aedes koreicus. Next base: position 37,199 of record JAHHFK020001220.1, on the reverse strand, counting down.
ATTGCTATTTGGTGAAAATGGTCAAACAGTGGTTTGTTATTTTTTTCAAAAAAGTAGCCATTAATATAAATTTATTGCAATTCATTTCTTTTAAAACATTTACAACCTTACAACATTCTACTAATTATGTTTTTATTAGTACAAGCGTGAAGTACGTAATTAATTATAATGTTTTGAATTTAAATATGTTCTCATCAACATGAGACCCTCGGAGTGGACAGCAATTTCTCCTAGAACCAAGGATATGAAGACAAAGTATTTATAGCTCCTTTATAGTACGGCAGGCTATCAAATTCAATAGAAGCAATTGAAATCGAGCAGAGGACTATTTTGAAAGGCAGTGTTCGATCAAACACACAATCAATTAAGGTATAAACTATAATTTAATGAACTATTTCATAAAAACAATTACCCATGAAATGAAATAAAATTAAAAAATTAAGCCAAGATCAAATAACGTGAAGAGATTAATTAAAATATAATGAGTAATTAACAAAATTTATTAATTTAAAAATGCTAACAATAACTTTTATTTGTATAAAAATTATTGAACTTAATAATTTGAATAAATAAATTCAAAAAGAAATCCTTCCATATTAAAAATTCATAATTATTCAACCCTTCAATTTGAAAATCTTTGATTTATTTGAATAAAACTATGTGTTTTTTTAAATAGTTAACAAAATTATTTTGATTTTAATTAATACTATAAATAATTTCATAAAAATTATTATAGTAAGAAGGGATCATTTGATTGAATAATAAAACATTGGCCCATAATTACTTATAATTACAAATATTAAATATATCTCCAAGTTTAAACATTGAAAATGTTAAATTTAAGTGTTATGATAGTAAAATTGATTTAACTTTTATCAATAAATTATACAATTTATATAATAAATTATATTAGAATATTAAATTTATAAATATAATTGTTTTAATTTTTCAGAAGTTATCCTTCCTTAATTGAAAAAAATCGAATGAAGTAATATGAATTTTAAAAACGCCAAACAAAAATGGAATATTTTCCTTATTTTGTTGATTTGAATGTTAATATTTTTTTAATTTAAATTAAAAAAATTGAATATAGCAATTTGAAAAATATTTCTAGTAATGTAATGCTCCTTGTTATGCTTATTTGAAAGATAAGAGTTGCTAGTTATTATAGTTCTTTTTATATTTCAAAAAAATCAAACTCCATTCCTTGACTTCTTTAACCATCCTAAGATTTTAGGATCAGTTCTGACCCGTGGCGCAATTTCAATGTACGTTATCTATTTTATTTTTAAAACAACCAGGATGCAATTTTCTTACATATAATATTTTTTATATCAGTTTAAATTGATTGATAATATTGACTCTAATGTCTTTTGTGTCAGTTTTTTAATACCCGAGGAAGGTTAATATTTCAATACATAAAAAAAAATCTGATATGCAAGTGGAGCTAGATGTTTAAAAACGTACTGCCATTTTTGATCAGCAAATTTGACTTGCTTATGGTGCTTATTTGGATGTTCCCGGTGGGCAAAACCGTAACTTAGAATGACAACTGTAATAGCAACAACCGATGAGGTGATGAATGACTTAGTTAAAATGAGAGCACTGTGCGCAACTAAAATAGCAGTGCAAATGAGACCGGTACGGTTGCTCTAATATTTAATTTGTTTATCTTCGGTGATAAAACCAGTTCCAACTCAGTGCGAAAATAAATGCTAACCCTTTGTATTTAAATAGGCTCCGAGAAAGTACCATCGCTGAATCGAGGTAAAGATCATGGAGAAAGATTGGATGTCTTGTCTGAAGAAGATATTGTTATTGGTGCAAATGTAGAAATCGATATCGCAGCAGGCACTAAGGTGAACAAACCAACGGTGGATGAAGTCGTTCCGAATAATAGAGGATTGAGAAAGAAAAAACACCCCAAGGAAGTGTTGGATCACGACTACGCTTGTACGGTCGAAAAGCTCGAAAGTTTATTGAAAGCTGTTGAAAAGCTGAAAAAGGAGAACATGCGACTCCGTGGCAAAACTTATTTGCAATCGATGGCTCTAAATCGAAAATCGGCTTCCGTTTCACATTGGAAACAGAAGGACAAGAAGTATTGGAAGCGTAAAGTTGGCAAAGCCACTAAAATAACCGATACATTATTTTTAGAACTTCAGCGAAATGCGTCAAGGGCACGCAAAGGAGTAAGATATTCCGCAAAACTTAAAACGTTGGCCCTCAAGGTATATTATTGTTCTCCGCGGGCTTATAGAGAATTATTGAATATATTCAGGCTCCCTAGCGTATCTTTGATTAAAAAATGGTTGCAAGGCATAAACATTAAAGAAAGATTCTGCCACAATGTTAAAACACTCCTGCGTGAAAAAGCTCAGATGCTATCATTATCGGAAAGAGTTGTTTCGCTCGTGGTAGACGAGATGACATTGCGACCGAACATAACATACCTCGGAAAAAGCAAACCGGACATTATACTGGGATTCCCAACAAAGCTTCCGGAACAGGATATCGAATCAGACGTAGCAGCTTCATCCGTTTTGGTGGTGATGGTGAAGGGACTCGTGCTGGGTTTTAAGCAGAGTGTTGGTTATTTTTTTAGCCGAAGCGGTTTCAAAGCTGATGAGCTGCACTACATAATCAAACAAGCAATTGACTTCGTTGTAGAGGCAGACTTCATCCCAAAGGTTTTGATCTGTGACCAGAATTCAACAAATAGATCACTCCTTTCAAAACTGGGTGTAACCATTCAATCGCCTTTTTTCGTGCATAATAATTGCAATATATATGCCTTATTTGATCCACCGCACCTGCTCAAATCCTCACGCAACAACCTAATGCATCACAACGCAATATATAACGACGCTGTTATAATGTGGGACCACATTAAGACGTTATTTGAAGAAGATTCACAGCGGATTCCTAGAGCAGCTCCGAAACTTTCTAACAAGCATATCTATCTGCCAGCTTTTGGAGAAATGCGTGTAGGTGTGGCAGCTGAAACGTTGAGTAACTCCGTAGCAGCTGCCATCCAGTTGTATGTTGAATCCAAGGTTTTACCATCGGAATGTTTAGCTACTGCCAAGTACGCTGAAAATATCGACAAACTGTTCGACTGCTTCAATACCTCCCGTAAAGCTCGTAAACGGAGCAAGGTAAAATTCCGCTTATTATCTCATAATGGTACAAAAAAAAACTGTCCCCAAAATTCTAAACTTTATTTAGGCAAAATTTCAAATGAAAATTAAACCAAACTGATTTCTGACACAATATAAGTAAACTACACACTGCATTATGAAATTAAGGGCCAAATTTTGCCAAAACCTTTAACGTCCTGTCTTCAGGACATTTATTCATAAAAATAAGATCTATCTTTTAGTTTGGGTGGTAACTAGGGCGGTCCTTTAATGTTCATAATAAACAATCTAACATTTTATTCTTATGAGTTAGAAAAATTTTGCTTCTACAGAATTGTAGATAATTTAATTTAATAAAACTTAGCTTAAGAAACTTAACTTCTATCTCATCTATATATCGCTTAATAACAGATTTTCGAACTTTCTTTATTGAGACAAAAAAATACAATTTTTTTATCTATTTTTTTACTTCATTTTGAATTGCAAAACATTGTTCGGATGACTTTAAGGGCATGAAATTGTTGCTAGTTATTGAATAACAACAGTTATAGAAGTTGAACTTTAAAAACTACGTTTTTTCAAGATACTTTACTCCTTATTTGCAAAAAATTTGCAAATACGAAATACGTGTACTGAAATTTGAATTGACCGTGATCGATAAAGAAACTGCAAGTTCTATGTCTGTTTGTCTGTGTTGATACATTTACATATTTTCACCTACTTTTTTTTTAATTTACATTTAATTTACATTTATTTTACATTTAATTTACATTACATTACCATATTCACATTTGTAAATATACACATGCAAACGGCTAAATGTAAGAATGTCAAGATAAACATATTAATGTAAATAAATAAATGTATGTAAACAAATGTGAAAATTTAAACACAGATAAACAGATATAAAACTTGCAGTTTCTTCATCGATCACGGTCAATTCAAATATTTCTTAGTTGGTAGTATCACCACAGGTGGCGCACATAGCCGATTTCCTTACGTTTGATGTTAGCACACTGCCATCTGTTCAGCTTTAAAATTAATCACAGTGAGCTCAACAGATAGTGCAGGTTTGTTAGTGACAATGATTTGTAGGGTAAAATGTTCAATGTGTTATGTCCGTTTGTCGGTTTATATACATGTTGATAAACAAAAGGAAATGGGTTTATATAAAAATTGAAACATTATCATGAAAAACTCGCATTGTTACGCGCTTTGATGATAATTGTTGATGCTGCTGATCATAAATTATGTCATATGCATTCAACATGAACTTTCGATAATCAAAAGAGTAGCCAAAAACATACACGCCACTGTTACAGCAAACGAACCAAATTCATTGGAAAAATCATTCACAAAAATGCACATTATGCAATTACAGCCATATATAGCCTTGCCAACCAAATAAGTCATTTACCTTCTTAGTCATTCAGAACAGCGAACCCGAATGCGCGAATCATGTTACACCGTCCAACGCGCTAAAAAGCAAAGTATGTCAGTGACACCATCAGCACACAAAAACATCACGCCAATAAAGGCATCCTATTAATCAATGCAACAATTGTAAAATGTAGCACGACAACAATTCCATTTATAAACCCCATCAATTTCTTGAATAAACACCAGAAACTTTCGACTAACGAATCTCTTTGGATTGCGATCCACTCCTGTCCCACTGGGATACACAGGTTTGGACACCGCATTGGAAAAGAAAATCCCCCAAAGGTTCTGCGATCCTCTCTTGCCCCTTCGGGACAAGCAATTGAGGACACCGCATCTAATCTGGATTATGCCATGGGCCTGCAGACATTAGTAAAGGCAAAATAGTTGTACAGAAAAAATGCAAATTTAAATTTAAAAATTAGCTTTTCTCCAGAAGGGAACAAAAGGGGACAAACGAGTTTGCAAAGGTCATGTAGATGGTAGTTTATACTTTCAGTTCGCGTATTCCGTATTTGCAAATATTTTCAAATAAGGAGTAGGATATCTTGAAAAAGCATATTTTGTTAAGTTCAACCTCTATAACTTTTGTTATACAAAACTAGAAACTATTTTGTAACTTTAAAATACGCGTCATTTCATGCTCTAAAAGTCATCCGAACAATGTTTTCACATTCAAAATCAAATTTAAAAAAATAGATAAAAAACTGTTTTTTTTTAGTCACACCCTATGGAATGTTAGAAAATCTAATATAAAGCGATACATAGATGAGATAGAAGTAAAGTTTCTTAAGCTAGGTTTTATTAAATTAAATTATCTACAATTCTGTAGAAGCAAAATTTTTCTAACTCATAAAAATAAAAAGTTTGAATTTTTATTATGACCACCCTAGTCATCACCCAAACCAAAAGATAGATCTTAAATTTCCCAAAGGCATCATGTATCTAAAGTAAATGGTTTTCGAGTATCAATCGTTGTCGCAAAATTTGGCCATTCGTTCCATAGTGCACTACTTTGAAAAAAATTTAGGACTTGATTAATTTTGTATGGCCCGACAGTTTTTTTAATTCCATTATTGTTTCGTTTTGGTTTTGCATGTACATATGTAACTGCTTTTCTACTTTTCAACAGATTTACCTGAAACGGTTGACAATCACAATTCATTGGCAAAATTAAAAAATAGTGGGAACCAAACTCCAAGCGAAACTTTAGTGCGATTTTTGACATCAGTTGTCGCAATATTTATCGAAAGTTTTGAAACTTTTCTGCGTGAAAGCCCAGTTGGAATTAAGTCGCGAATAGTTGATAACATTTTCAAAGGCGATAATTTCAATATTTTGTGCACTCAGTGCAAGGCACTTGTTTGCGACAAGTACGTAAACATGCTTATTAAAGCAAAATTTAAGGGCCTCAACGAAAAATTTTGTTCGAAAAAAAAAGGCAACGAAGAGGAAAATCAAATCTCCAGGAAGTGAAAAAGCTCGAAAATTGAATATATTTTAACTTTTTGTAATTTGTTAAATAATAATTTAAACCCTATGTTTCTACATCTTTCACTTTGTCCAAAAAATATAAACATTATGATGAAGATTTATCAACCAACTAACCGGAACTTATTTCTGAAATGTTTCCAGTCCTCTGATCCCAAAAACATTTCATAGAGTTCTATGGGACCACAAAACCTGCTATCTGGAGTTCGCTGCAGCCAATTTGATTCAGTGGTTGCTGAGGAACATGCCATACTTTGTAGAATAGAATACAAACACACACACACATACACGCAAATTCACACACATGCACAAAGGTAATTTGCTAACTTGACTAGCTGAGTCGAATGGTATATGTTGACATTCACATAAAAAAAATAGCTTTTGAAGTGATCTGTATAGGGTATCCAAGGAGTGAATCGAAAAGTAGTTTCAAATATGCTTTAAGTATAAACGTTGATGAAACAAATTAGGAAGCAGTCTCTATTTCAATATGGGATGTTAAAAGTGAATTTTGAGATCAAACTCAGGCATAAAGTTCATTTGACGTACAAACTTGAACATTGCCTTTTATTCCCTTCGTCAATTTCTGCTCAGTAGCCTGACTGCATTTTGCTCCGTCCAGTTTTCCAAATTCTTTTAGACACTGGTCCTTGTTATGAACAACCTTGCTATCCTTTTGCAGGATTTTCTTGACAATTGCCCAATAACGTTCGATTGGTCGGAGCTGCGGACAGTTTGGTGGGTTGATGTCCTTTTCCACGTAATCGATATGGTTTTCATCCAACCATTCAATCGCCGAACGAGCATATCAGATGACAGATGCTAAATCCGGCCAGAACAGTGGTGGAGTTGTGTGCTGCTTGTATAACGGCAACAGCTGCTTCTGTAGCTGTTCTGACGTTTTGCGGGCTTGTATTGTTGTGCTAGAGCGTTGCAAACTGCTTTTCGATTCACTCCTTACAAGGGCTCTATAAGAAGGATAATTTTTCAAACATTTTTTTGTTTGTATGAATCGAAGGGCCATTTATTTCAAATTGAACAAATAAATTCGAGTATCGTTATATTCCATCCTCCAGTATCATGAGCTAAACTCGTCTTCCAATTTTTTGTTTTAAAGTAACCGGAGCAGCATACTGTGGTGATAATATGGCAGCGACAAGTATACCCACCATATACCAGTTGATTTGACGTTTGTTCAACACTATTAAAATAGAATGAGTAGAAACAAATAAAATCGAGGTACCTACCTTTTCAACAACAATTTTTTTCACTTTTCGCGTCATTGAATCGTTCTAAGTTTTCCTTCCGTAGATTCTGTGCCAAAAAATAATCGAGGGGTAAAGGTTTGTAATCTTTATGATTTTTTTTTACTTTTGAGAAGAGGGAAGATGTGTGGTACACAATCAGAGTGCGATGTGTTCTGAATATTCGTGTTGTGGAACACATAAGTAAAGTCGGCGTATAGCATGACAGGTCGACATAACGGCGACACAGAATGTACGTATCCAGCTAACAGAGAGAGCAAGCGTGGTCATCCTCCCCTTTCAATCATCGACGCTGCAAGAGGTAAGACCTTCTTCCGAAGGAAGCTACGCTGCGCCCAAAACCACACTCTCCCCACCTCGCCTTAAAAAGTCGAAATACCACTCCAATATCCCCCTTACTCCTCCCCCACTTCGCTCCCAAATTCCCTTTTTTACTAATTCTTTTTTTTTTTTTTTTTATTACTTTATCCTTTTTTCTGTTTTCTCTATCTTTCGCAGAAATAGTGCAATTTAGTTGAGCACAAATGTTTATATGACGATCTACCACCCTTATTTCCCATCCTTTTCTTATTAATTCTTTTCTACCCATCCTTTTTTTTCCTTTTTTTTTTTTTTTTCTCTTTTTTTCTTTCTGTCTTCCCCCCCCCACGCACAACAACAATCCCAACCCACCGTACCAGAACAATCTTCAAACCGAAAAAAAAAAATCTCATTTATCTTTTCCTTTCTCCCCTTATTTTTGAGACCACCATTTTTTATTTTTCCCCCTTTTTTTTTTTATTTCTTTTTTTTACCTTTTTTTTGTTTTTTTCCTATTATCGAAAAATTTAGTTGAGCACAAATGTTTATATGACGTTTGCATTTAAAAAAATTGACAAAAATTGTCGATTTTTCATGGGTTTACCTTCACCCGCACTGACGAAACTATCCATGCAGCATCAATCATAGTAACCCATGAGTCAGCAGACAAAATTTGACAACATTTGAGCTCTATCGTTCGAACTCTAACCGTGATGGCAAGAACAGTGAAGCATCTCCGTTCAGAAGTGTGCGCGTTCGAAGAACGGCACCCCGCTGCGTCGAAAACGGACATCGTGCGGCACTTTGTGGACGCCGGATACGACCGTTCTGGCACCTACAACATCTTGGCACTATTAGACAATAATCAGAGCATCGAACCTTGAGCGACAACAAGCTCCAAAGGATGCTGTAGAGGAAGACCGAGGGAAAAGTGGCTACATCGCTGCGTGCGGTTGGCCGGGAGGTCGGTTTAACCGGCCAAACAGTGAAAAAGTACCTGGCGAACATGAACATACATGTCAGGAAGCGGAAGTCGCGTCCACTGGTATCGGAGCTGCAGGCAATGACGTAGCGGCAGCGGCTGAATAAGATGGTCAGTTCGATTTTCCAGGCGAATCGCAACGTGGCGGTGGTCATGGACGACGAGACCTATCTCACCCTGGATGGCAACGCCTGGCAGGGCACTTCGTATTTTACTTCCCCCACGAAGGAAGTGGGCTCCGAGGTGAAGTTTATTTCACACACCAAGTTCCCCAAGAAGGTGCTGCTGTGGCTTACAATCAACGAGAAGGGGATGTCAAAGCCGCTCTTCTTTCGCTGCGGACTGGCCGTGAACGGGGAAATTTAAGGTACGAAATGCCTGCCGGAAGTTGCGTCGTTCATCAAGAAATACCATAAGGGCAAAGACGCGGTGTTCTGGCCGGATCTGGCGTCGGCCCACTACTCGAAATGATCATTGGAAGAGATGAAGCGGCTGAATATCGATGTGGTACCCATGTCGGCGAACCCACCCAACGTCCCCCAGCTGCGTCCCATCGAGAATTTCTGGGCTAACTTGAAACGTAAGATCTAGTCCAACAATTTTGTCGCGAAAACTTTGGAGGAATTGATAAATAAAACGAAGAAAGAACTCAAAAACATCTACACGCATGTTTTCGTCCGCCATGGCGAATGTTCCGTTTAACTGCCGGAAAGCCGCTTGCTAGGGCGTAGAATTTCTTTGCAAGTAAGCTTAAATAATTACCTTCCATGGGAAATTTATCAAAAGCAATTATCTGTCTCAGCTTTTTTTTATAACCATCCGAAACAAGTCCATTTTTTAATAAAAACGTTATGGTACAAAGATTTTTCTTTCAACGAACCAACCAAAAAAACACAACAAAATACTTTGACAGTTACACCCTCTTCCCCCCCCCCCCGGGACACCATATTTTTTCCCAACCCCCCCCCCCCCCACACAAAGAAAACAACGGTCGCGGAAAAGCCCGATTTTCACCACCCGAGAAGCCCTCCCCCGCCTCCCCCCCCCCCACTTTTTTTTGGGTATCCACACAAAGCTCGGCGCACAAAGATCACACAACAATATTTGCTATTTTGGAACCAACTCCTGAAATCGTCCGTGCCAGCTGCGATCGGTTTAAAAAGCGTTTGCGCAATGTTATCTAGGAAAAGGGCGAGAGATTCAAATTGAATAAATATGGTTTATTTCTATAATATGTATCTTTCAAATGAAAAATAAATGTTATGATTTGGTTGATTTGTTTTACTGTAATCCCATTTTGTTTTAGTGACACCTATTGTGAGACACCCTGTAGAAAAAGTTTCTTGAAAAATTTTCGCGATAGGATTACAAATATCTGCTGAATTATCGGCTTCATTCTCATCAAAAGTCATTTTTGATGGGAAGCTACTAGATTTCAGTTTAGTTGAAAAAAAAATCTGGACATGACTTGATTTCATTTTCCGTTTTCGTGTTATACGCATTAAGTGCAGCAGAAATAAAGCTATTAAGTTTACCCCAAATGTTCATATATGCATCTTAATTAGCTTGATAATTGTATTTTCTATACGTTTTATGGGCCTTCTGTTTCTGATTTTTTAAATTGATGATTTGTTTATTGAACCAGACTGGAATTTTTTTAGTTATAATTACGTCACCTTCTCGTGCGTGGAACATCCTCCTGAATGATCTCTAACAAGATTTTATAAAAAAAACCTTTACTGCATATTCAACATTTTCTCCATTCTTCAGAACGGAATGCCAATTTACATTATTCAATTTGTGTTCAATATTGTCATAGTTAGCCTTGTTAAAGTCCAAGGTATTCTCGTAATAGAAGACCTCATGGCGAATCATACCGTGATTTCAGGTGACATTCATCAGTGAGGAGATTATTTTTTTAATATCTCGCAGGTTAGGGCCGAAGCTGGCCAGATTTTTATGAAATTTTGTCCACGCATAGAGTTTATGGATATATAAACACAAAAATAAACAAAAACAAAAATTAATTACTCAAGAACGGACAACCGTAGAACAAAACTATATGGAAATTTACTCAAAAATACAAGAAGCATATAATCTGAAAAAAAAACCTCACGCTGGAGAAAAACTGCAAGGAAATTCCGAAAAACTATGTTTAAAATAATGAAAAAAAAAACGAAAGGGTGAGTTATGTCAGTGACATAACTGCAAAGTTGACGTAGGACTGCTTGTTGATGTGAAGAAATTGATGTCATCGAATTAATAAATTTCTACTATATTTTATTCAGTCTATAGAACCATGAAACCCTATGCTATTGGTGTGTGAGGCTCCGGTTCTTCTTCCGCAATTGGTTCTCCACAAAAATTGATAGAAACTGCAGTTCGGCTCGAATTTACAGTTAATGATATTTTGTTTGTTAAATCAGCGCCAACATTAAATTAAGGCGAATTTGCTTTTGTAAACAATGGCTTTCGTATTCATTTGCTCTTGAACAAAAGGTCACAAATACAAATACAAATTAAGCACTCTTTAAGGAAGATCAGCTTATTTCTATCCGCTGATATATTCAATTTGAAGGAATTGTATTCAACTTCCGATAAATTAGCAGACAAAGTGTTTGTTTACAAAAACAGATTCGCCCTAATCAAATATTGGCGCTGAAATGTCCAACGTTCTTGTAAGTGTGACATGGATTCTGTGTTTATGGAGGAAACATGGTTCGTGATTGAAATGTTCTTCACAGTCTTCTTGGGCTGCATGACAGCTTGAGTGTTTGGCGGCACGTGATACTACGATAAAAATAGGCATTTGCACCGCCTTCAACTCGAGATTGTACAGACTGAATATTGAACATACACTCAAAAGTTGAAAAGGTGGCAAAAAAGTGCAATTGCAGTTTTGCAATCATATCCTGAGAAATCCGCATGATTCAGAAAAGGCTATTTTGCCCATTTTGATCCACAATGCGTTTTATGGTACAAATGCAAGTGTGTGCAAGCGCCTGGCAAGCAAATATAGCTCGAAAAAAATTTATCGCTGTAGGATCCTTATTCAATCATCACCAACATATCAATATACAATATGGATGAGTCCATATCACAAAATGCCGCAACGCTATTGGCCACTGTTGTATTGCCGCCGCCAAGTGTTCTATTTTTGTCCTCACTGATCATCGACAAAGCGCTTTGGTTAATAAACAATACCATGCAAGTTTGTTAGCGACCGGTTGTACATAGCTTGGTGGAAAATATATCCATTTGCATCATTGCTGTACCATGAATTCCTCGCCAAAAGAACTACTTGTAGGGTTTCTATTCCCCATCCTTTAGTTTATCGAAGTGGCTAAATGGTTGCTAACAAAAGCCGCCGCGCTGACGTTCGCGGTTCGTATCCTGATCTCGTATCGGTATATTATATTTTGGTGAGCCATCTGACTTTCGGGACACACATCTCTTACTCATCAAATAAATATCACTGCGCACAACCTCACGCACACGTTCAATTTTTCATCGCGAGTTTCTGTTACTATTTTGCCCACAACTAATGTTAGATTTTTCATCCAAGTTACGATCAATAGCAAGAATGGAACAAAATCAAGCGAAATTGTCTTACAATCTTACTTTTTGGGTGTAGAGCGAATTACGAAAAACTTAACCTAACACCAAGTAGACCAGTTTGGACATTTTCGTTTTGCAAAAAGTTCCACAGGCTGGAGCGGGATTCGAACCCTCAACTTAATGACAACAACCGCTTGAACGATGGGCGACGCCGCTAACCACTTGACCACGAAGATGATGTGGGCGATTGATTCGGCCATTTTCTCCGGGACGCGGCAGTTTAAGCAACGCCATGTTGAGCCGGTGCGTGGTAATGAACATTTCAATGAGCTCAAGAGAAATTTCTTTCAAACATACTCTTTAGTTGGCAACTTGATTTGAAGGTCCTGAAAAGGACAGATTTTAGTTGTTTACGGAGGGATGATTTACGTCAGTGTCGACGTCGGGCTTCTTCCGCTTGCCTCGTCTAGCGGACGCACCAGCCACATCAGGCGGCGTCTACTCGATCTCCAGCAGCAGGGCGAAAAACTCGGAAAAGTGCTTTTTTATCAGGAGAGCGGGATACACACGTCTAAAAAGGGATACACAACGTCTGGTCCAATAACGAATGATAGCTTTTCGCCATGCTGGGCCTGTAATGGCATATACCATTACATGACAGGAAGGGGGTTCTCAACGAAGGCAATGCGAATCAAATTTTACAAAAGGGGACGGGCCTCAGTTGTTACGCCAGACAGTAGCATTGAAATGAAGTCATTAGTTTTCATTAGAGCGACAGGGGTTTCCGAGGTTAAATTTGCATCTTTTCAACTCAGGCAACAGAAAAACGGCCCTTGTCAGGGCCTCATAACCCTATCCAAAGAGAGTTGCAAAAGAATAGAGTTTATAAATATTGGCCAGAAAAATTATAACTCACACTTTAAAACTACCTGCAACTAACCTAATCTATTAACTGCAACTAATCCATTATGTACTTATGTACAACAAGAACTACAATGAAGCTAACCTACCCCCTACACTGAATATGTGAAACACATAATTGGTCTGCCGTGCTGCAGTTCCGCTCAAATTAACTGTTAATATTTCGTTTGTTGAATGTACAACGTGCTTGCTAGTTTTAACATGGCAAATAGAGATTTATATACGGATACTAATAAAAAATGTTGCTCATTTTCTCCAGAACGTGGCTTTTCAAGCAACGCCATGTTGAGCCGGAGCGTGGTAATGAACATTTCAATGAGCTCAAGAGAAATTTCAATCAAACATACTCTTTAGTTGGCAAATTTATTTGTTCGTCCTGAAAATACAGGGTTTTAGTTGTTAACGGAGGGAACATGGTTCGCGATTGAAATTTTCTTCTCGATCTTCCTGGGCAGCAGGATGGCCTGAGTGTTTGGCAGCACGTAATACTACGATACAAATTGACATTTGCAACGTCTTTCACTCGAGAGTGTACACACTGAACATTGACCATAGTGCGAATTACAACGAACAACTTAACCTAACACCCAGTGGATTAAACTGGACATTTTCGCTTTGCAAAAAAGTTCCACTGGCTGGAGCGGGAATCGAACCCTCACTTCATGGCAATGAACGACGGGCGACGCCGCTAACCACTTGACCACGAAGATGATGTGGGCGATTGATTTGGCCATTTTCTCCGAGACGCGGCTTTTTCAACGCCATATTGAGCCGGTGCGTGGTAATGAAAATTTCGATGAGCTCAAGAGAAATTTCTATCAAACATACTCTTTAGTTGGCAACTTGATTTGATCGTCCTGAAAAGGACGGATTTTAGTTGATAACATGGTTCGCGATTGAAATTTTCTTCAGTCTTCTTGGGCTGCAGGACACCACTCTGTGAAATGGTCACACCGGAGAAAAGTTTGTTCAGCTCCTCGTCGTTGCGGATGGCTAGCTGCAGGTGACGTGGGATGTTCTGGTCTTCTTGTTTTCACGGGTGGCGTTTTCTACCAACGTGCTCGCCGAACACGTCTGTCGCATACGAATGCACAGCGAGAACTGATGATTGGTCGGTCGTCCCCACATGTTTGAAATTCGCTGGCACGGTAACTGTGGCAGTATGAACCAATCAGAGCGAGGCGCAAACATGATGTCATTTTCGACCAATAGCGTTGTGCGTTTAGACATTTTTCTTTTAAGTACATTTTAATTAGTTTAAACAAACATTATGAATTAAGTTTGCAACAGGGATTCAACGTTGATGTTCTACCTTGCGAATGAAATACTTATCGTAAAATGTCTGTGGGCCAGAGAGGAGATATTATCGTTCAAAGTCTCCAAACCCCCGTAACGCTTGCGATTTCAGAAATTTTAGAACGGCGCCCCTATACAGGAATAGAAAAGAGAGACGTAAGTCCTACGTCAAAATCATCTTAATGAGACCGATGACGTAACTACTTCTCCACTTCGTGAGCTACGTACTACCCCTTATCAACAAAGCGAACCTTATCTTCCAATCAGAAGCTCCGGAATTCCCGAACATGTGCAATCAGCTAAAGTCTTAAGTCTAATTGGTTCTCCTTGGAAATATGTGTGAGGATGATTACCTAAAACACCTGATGGATTTCTGATTTCGAGAAACATCTTCGTAAGTAGTCGGAAATATTTATCGGGGTAGCAGCAGGAGAAATGCTGGGATCCAGAACTCTCGACGACATCATGAAGTAGGCTTTCTACTTGATCTGCTGTGCTTTCTATACCGAGTTGATCAAACAGATCATTAAGCTCTTTGATTTGAAGGATCCAGTTCTGACTGCATCGAGCGTCGACCGCACATTTTGAAGGACTTCAACTTGATTATTAAACTTTATCCGAACTTCTTTGAGAATTATGATGAACAGGCTATCGAAAATGGGTTTCGTGAGCTGATGACGGCAATCATTTGCGAGAACATTGAGGTAGAAGAATCGAATGACCTGGAAACTTGTCGGATAAAACTGCTGTGTTTCAAACGAGCAGATGAAAAGCTGGCTTACCTAGCTAGGAAAGTTTATTGCGAATTTTCTACTAATTCCACATTCTTCGGCAGCGGTGGAGCGAGTTTTCTCGCAATACAATATGAACAAGACTAACATCCGGAACCACCTGGGTAGGGACACCATGGATGCCATCCTATGATCCAAGTGTTATATGAAAGGGAAAGGAGGAGTTAATCAGCTAACAATAATATCGCAACAAAAATCTAAATTCAATAAATTTATGTACACACAACATAACAATGATTGATTGTTAATTCTGTTACGATATTGTTCACCTATGCTTGAACTTTGAGTAATCAAAACAAATACCTCATTATTAATTATCATATCAATACTGGCCTGTCAGATGGTCTTAAGTGCAATGATCAATATCCCCCGAGAACATGAAACTTTCGAATACTGATCCTTTGCTGTAGTGTGATAGGAAACCGATGATTGTACTTAAGCCCTACTGAAAAGACTGTTTTGTATGGGCTAATCAAAATAAATGTGTTTTGATGAGTATACATCTGAGTTTATTTTGCATCCAACTCAATAGCAATTATAAAAAAGAAGTGCATTAGCGTTCAGTCACCTGAAAAGTTTCCATTCTACTTTTACAACACAGAGTATGAAGCAAAGATTGTTGCCATATAGGATTGGGAAAAAACGAAACTAGTAAAAATGTAAGGAAAACCTCACAATTAAACACGTGGGAGTAAATGTACTTTGCCATTTCCGACCACCCTCTGATGAATGAAGACGATGCTCCAATAATATCCACTCTTTTTCATCTGACGAAACTGGAATCCCAAACACAATATGAATACTTGTTGTAGTATTGTACGACGTAACCAGTTGGACATCGTCCTGAGATGGGCAACATCTAGCCCGAAACCGGTCGACTAAAAAGGTAAATTTAAACCCCTTTTTACGTTTTGTAAGAGCAATAAGTGTTGTGTCCGGTCTCGCGTCACGTCTTTCGAGTGTAGTAGAAGTTCTTAGGTTGGCACAAGCTACAAAAAATATAGTGAAATGACGGAACCGTCAGGACATTTGTGGCATTGTTTTATTTCATGAAAAAATGAAAACTTCTTTGTTGTTATTTTGAATTTTGTTTTTTAAATTTATCTCTCTTTTCCAACATGTTTTTACAAGTTTTATGAACAGTCCCTTAGCCTAGAACTTCGTCTTGGATTTAAACTTTTAAAAGATTTCCGTTTCATGGACTCAACCAGTGAAAAGTAAGCAATGTTTTCTAAATTTTCTGATTCATCAGAGTAGAACTTGAGTCATTTAATATCTGGACACAAAAAACGGATCTCGGAACAATTTTCCTGAATTAATTATGCTGAGTACTCAAAATTAAGTTCATTTATTGCACTCTAAAGCAAACATAGAGAAAAAATTCGTTCCGCGTTAAATTCAAACTTTTTCTTCGATCCCACACGTCATATTTTGGACACTCTGCTAACCTGCGGGTCCATTTTTTTCCCATCTCTTCATCTCTCCCCCCCGCCCTTCCCCCCCCCCCCCTCCACCCACCCCCCTCTCATTCGGTGAGGGTTTTGTCATTTCGAAGAAATTCACCCCACTTTATCGATACTACGGTACGACTTCTCCGCTGTAGTGTCAGCTTCCAAATGAGGTCAAAACTTCGCAGGTCTATTGTGAGCTTTAATGTACGGAAGAATACGTATCTTTAGCCACCCCTGGTTTGTACGTTATGAAAACCAGCAGTTTTGTTATGTAACGCAAATACCTTGGATTTTGAACCGCAGCTGGATAAGCTTTCACGCGAATTTATGATGATGATGATGATGTAATACTACCATCTATTGTGGCAAGGTAACTTTCCATAGCAGTGGAATAATCTGAAAAACAATTTGATCAAGCTTCTGTCTGGAGGGCCAAAAACGTTTGGGCTGGCCCGTAAGGGCAGAGACACTTACGTGGGACCCGCGAATATAGAGAAGAGAATCTACTTCCAAAAGCAAGTTCACACTCACAGCACTAGAATCGAGCCAGCGATTGAAAGAATAAACCCAATAGATGTGGTCGAAGAGCCCGCCCTCGTCCCGCGAAATGTTAACAATAGGGAGGAGGCAGTCCCATGCTCCCTATCTAAATCGTTTCCCAATCCCCCCCTCTTCCCTTCCCCTTTTCTCCCCCCCTTTTTCCTTTTCTTTTTTTTTTTCGTTTTTTCTCCCCCTCTCCCCCCGTCTTTTTTCCCGCCCCCCTTCTTCACGCAACCCCAACTCCACAAACACGTTCCTTTTTCCCCCCTCCATTCCTCCTTTTTCCTCCCTTCAAAAAAAACACATTTTTCCCCCCCCCCCCAAGGGGTTTCAAGTTTTTTAAATGCACGAATAAAAAAACTACGTCATATTTGAGTCGACCAAGTTTTGACCGTTCCTTGTTCACTTATTTCCACAATTCTGCTTTGACAAAGTTGGCAGAACGCCCCCATACCCCTTTATGAACTGATGGGCAGGACAAAGGCTTTTTTCGCTCTCTCGGAAAGTTATTGGCAAAAACTAATTCGAACTTGCTAGGGACATCACCTCGACCAGTGGCGTTATAGAGATTTTATCCGGGAAGCTGCCCATAATCCATCTCCCCGCACGTTTCTTCCGGGCACGTCTTTTGGTCACTAGATTCTGCTCCACTGTCCTGTTTGGTTACTTACTGGCCCGAAGAGATTTAAATCCTTCTTGAAGACGAATCCTGTTACCGTATGTAACATATGCTTTTTTATATTTGTTATGTTTGTCGTATCTTGCATGTCTCTTCGTATTTAAATTAACAGTATGAAAAAAAAAAGTTTATCCACCCCTACCGACAAATCGCAATTTCACTGTTTTGCGGTTGAAAAGTAAGCTGTTTGTATGAATGTTGTTACATGATTTATTCAGTTTCATTTTGCCTTTGAATTTACATGACATTTTTCCTCCTTTGGAAACGATAGAAAAAAATACGCAAAAAAAGTTTATCCACCTGAATAATATTTTTGAGGTTTGTCCCCCTTTTTCAAAAAAATTCCAAAAACCCCTCCTCTTAGTGATTTTTATATAAGTTTAAGTTATTTCGCATAAAAATGCCCAAAAACCTACAAATTTCGTTAAAAGTCCGAATATTGATAATAGAACATCATAAGTCCGGTAAAAGCTACAGTAACATTGCTGATATTGTACTTGTTCGTAAAGATACGATTGCTAAAATAGTTCAAAGGTTCAAAAAATGCGGTTCCATCTTACCAGCGGCATGATCAGGACGTCCATCGAAAACAAGTCCTCGGATTGACAGGGCTATCGTAAACAAAGTTAAGCAAAGCCGAGGCAAACATAAACAAATATACTGTCAACAGAAATGAGTTATTAGTTATACCCAAATTAACTCAGTTTTAATGTTTAAACATTTTTGCATTTTTTTCCTAAAGGAACCTGTACATTAGAACAGCTCGAAATATTTGTGTTTTTTTTTTGTTCAATGTGATGCACAAAAATGGAGCGTTACAAAACAAACAAGTTCACGTTAATCATGTTAAGTCTTGCGATACATGTGCATTAATGGTGTTTGTTAAAGCCTGCCTATATTAGCAACCTATGTTTACAAGTTGCAGGTTCTTGTAGAATGAAATACAAAGGTACATGCTCTGATATCTGCATCACAATGAAAGTTCAGATTTTTCCTTTGTTCTCGATTGGAATATGGTAGGATTCTGATCTCTGATCTCTCTGATGTTAGCTAGCAAAAAGAGGTGCAGAATCATTAAAGGAATATGTGAAGTTTCCTCAATCCTTAAACTACCGAGACGGGTTTCAACTCCGGCAAATGTCTCGATCAGAACGAATATGTAACTGATTTTTAATATATCATGCAACGTTACGTAGTGGAACGTTTACGCTTCATCCAGGGAAGAAAGTCTCTAAATGCAAATTTATGACAATTTAAAAATATCTCAATATTTCAACACCAAAGACATCCTTTGCTCAGCAACTTTGTCGAATTTCTTTTCAACACCCCCATCTAGTTATGGCGAACAATATCAACCACTCTTGCCATCACGTCGTCATTCAAACGACATTACTTTGAAACCAAAGAAGAGAAACTTTATCGACTGGAATTAACCGTCTATTAGCAGACGCCTCCACTCCCGACACTTGTCCCTTACATTGTGTGGGTATCATACAGAGTCCAAGTCCATGCTTCCAGCATTCATTTTACCCCGTGACACTGTGCGCTTGGCAGGAAACGCAGAAAAGAACTTTAACGCTCACCATAATGTTGACACCGCACCGTGCCGGGATGACTTTGTGTCACAGGATGCCCAAACACAACCATTCCACCCCTCCTTCAACTCTCGCTGCTCGGTATTATGCATGATAGTTCAGTTCAATGGAATGTTCTACCCACTAAACCGGAGAAGGGTGGCGTTCCTGGGACGGATTTCCAGCGATTCTAGAAATTTGCACTTGAGACAAAGAATAGCTGACAACGGGGAAAACTGCCCGCGGGGCTCACTTCGAAGAAACTGCAATCAACGAGCTGCGAGGTATGGACTCATCAGCGCATTAGCCATGTCGCGAAGTGTCCCCATCGTCACCCTCCATCCATGATCTCCCTATTAGCGTGAGGGAATTGAACCTGGAGGGCGGTGCGGATTGAGAGAAACTGTTTATTTATCCCACGTACTTTGGCTAAGAAGTTATATTTACCCTCCAACCATGCTGGATACCATTCGTTCGTTGGCTCGTCAAAGTTTTGCAGCGAAGACGGATGCAGGGAGGCGCAGAAAGGCAACGATGTTTCAGGTTTTACGCCTTTCTGCGCCCTGTCACCTCTTACTTAGAGGGCAATCTGCACCACTCCATCACGAACATATACAGTGAGACGTTGCTGTTGTTGGCGGCGCTTGTGCTGGTTTGAAATACCGGAAGGCAACGTAAAATAAAGTTGCTCAGACTGGATAAGGAGGTATCATCATTCCCTCCAAGCGAGCGCCCCTGGGTGGAACTCCTGATGGAAAATATATAGTTTTCCGCGTGCATTCGGTTGGAAATTACAGTTCATCAAGATTAGCCCCAACGATGTGGAGCGAGGAGGTGAGTCTACAGACACTTGAGCTGGCGGGATAGCGTCTTCTTGAGTAGGTAGTAGTTTCGAGTGGCAATCGCGATGACATGGCTGGCGGTGACCGAGTTCTCGCGATGTCGGGGCCAGGGAAGTGAATGGACAGATGTTTCCCGATTGTTTCGTTTGGTTGTAATAAATAACTGTTTGGGTTTGTGATCTTTTCAGATACTCGACCTGGAAACCCCGACAAAATGTTTTACGACGCACCTGTTTGCAAATCTAGTGTATCTTCAACAGTCAACTTTTTCAAAAACTCGAGAATAACAAAGGGGTTCAACAGCGTTGTTCTTCGATTGAGTCAACATTGTGGCTTTATTATACACAACATTATCTAACGTCTAACACCCCCCTCCACCCCCCCCCCCCCCTCTCCCCCCCCCCCCCCCCTTTTCCACCTCTCCTTTCTTTCTTTTCTTATTTAATTACCTACCACAAAAACAATAATTTTTTTTTTTTAATATAAACACAAACCCCAACACAAAAAAAAACAAAAAAAAAAAAAAATAGAGATATTTAAAAAAAAATTTTTTGAATTTTTATAAAAAATATTATAAAAATAAAAAAATCTGTTCTAACTACTCCTGTCCCCCCCCCCCCCCCCCGCGAGAACATTTCATACGCGCCGATGACAATTTCAGGTGTAAGATTTTATTTTAAATTAAAAATTGATGCTTCTTATAATAATAATTTAAGTTTACGCATATAAAAAATTGATGTAACATCAATTACAGTACAACAATTGTATTGTTGTGCATCTGCTTACCCCCCGCCATAGCTATCGCGCCAAAAAAAAAACGTCAAACTTGATCATAACAAAAAAGTTAACGGAAGTGCACGCAAGTGGAGCGCAATCCAAAGTTTATTTTTACTATCGCTAAGAAAAATGGCTGTCGATCTCAACAAAATATCGTTATCTTTCCTTACTGTCACTAGTCGTAGTAGCGAAAAATCCAGTGCAAGTTGTTGGAATTACTTTGGGAAGCTAATGCATGAGAAGAACGGACGCAACACTCATATCATTCCGGAAAAGGTATTTTGTGGCGCTTGCTTAGCGGATGCAAAAGCAAAGTCGAGTCAACAGGACATGAATGTTGACAGTGAGGTTGATGAAAAGGAACTGGTTATTCTGCAAGCTTTTGGAAGGTACGTTTACTGAATTTTCGCTGCATTAAGAATACAGGACTCCTCCAATTAAAGTGATGGGATAGTACATTCCACCCACGCACCGCTTTTTTTGGATGTCCTCCATCCATTTGAGCCAATTATTTGTCGATAACTTGTGTATTGTTTTACAATAACATACAAAAGTTCAGCTCATTTCATACGAGGACAGTCGAAAAATAGCGAGAAGTGGACTGCACCACCCACCGCGCTTTCAGAGGATTATTGTAGGGTAGTTCACACACAGAAACTTGCTTGTGTGGACGATATGTTTATGATGCTCACTTTTGTGTATTACAGTTTCGGTATTAAATCGTACTCCGTGAACATCAGTACTGGAAATCTGTCTCGACATCTGCGAGAAGACCATGGCATTATCGAGAGCAAGCTCCCAAGGAAAGTTGCTACCCTGCGCAACTACTTTTCTACAACACAACGACCCCAATCATCTTCAGCAAAGAAAAGAGATGAAAGATTTCTTTTGGCAAGAGATCTGGCATTATGGTTTTGTAGAGATTTGCAGCCATTTAGCGCTTCTTCAGATTCTGGAATGCTGGATTTTATGCGGGTACGTAATACATATTAACAAAAAAAAACTACGAACACAAGACAACAAAACTAATTTGAAAGAAATAACTTAAATCTAAAAAGAAGAAGAACGTAATACATATCGTAGGAAACGGCTTCAGCCCCCTGTGGTAAATAAAATCCAAGCTCGGAATAGGGTCTCAGGAAGCTGAAGAGGTTCTCTATCGTATTTACTGCACCATCTTTGTTATATAGCTCTTGAATCTTTTTTTTTTTTTGTAGAAACGAGGAGTGATCGGGTCGGAAGAAAATCTACCAAATCGTACAACTATATCAAGAGATGCACTCAATGACGTTTATGATGCCATGGTAGACAAAGTCAAGCAAGAGCTCATAAGTTCAGGGAAATTTGGAGCTCTGACTTTTGACTTGTGGACAGACGGGTTCAGGAGACGGTCCTACATCACGTTTACATATCATTTCATTTCTGGTATTTTTAATTTTATGAACAAAATAATCCTAATTTAAAACGTTATTTTTCATTCAGATGAAATGGAGAAGGTTAACCTTACACTGCGGACTAAAGTTATGCAAGAACGTAAAACGGGTGACAACATACGGAACGAAATATTGGAAGTGCAAATGCTCTTCGGCCTTCAAAACCGAAATATTCACGCTGTGACTGACGCTGGAGCTAATGTAAGGCTTGCTTGCAGGTTAGCTGGTATCGGCAACCATTTGTGTCTGGGACATGGTCTCCACAACTTAATTCTAAAGGATGGGCTGCTGCGAAATGGAAGACTATATGAGGTCGTGCAAAAGGCAACCCAAATTATTGGAGCCCTTCGTTACCGAGCACCAGAGTTAGAGGTGGAAATGGACCAGGTAAACAGGCAGCTTATGTGCGACATAGAAGAAGCCGGAAATGTGCTTGATTTTGAAGAAATGTATCCACTAATTCAAACCATGGATGATACCACGAGTTCCGATGAGTTACAAAACCGAGAATGTTCCAGCAATGAAGACAATGGTGCTGTTTACTACTCTGGTCAGCCGAAGCCAACACCGACAATCAAATCTTTTACTGTAACACGCTGGCATGCTCTACTGCATATGTTGAAAAGCCTCGGTAGAAATAGAGCAGGCATAAATGCCATCCTAGGGCGCATAGACAAGCATGACTTAATGTTGCCAGCGTATGAATGGTTACTGTTAGAAGAATTGGTGAAATTTTTGGAACCATTTGAGGTACACAAATCAACGTTCGAAAACGTCCACCATGAATTGAAAATAATCTGCTTTTTTGTGTTTTAGGAAGTCGTAAAAATCTTGTCGGCCGAGAAAAAGTCGACCATGAATATTGCTTTATTGATACGGTCTGAAGTGGAAGATTGTCTTGCAGACAAAGATAGAGATTCTTTGGCAATAACGCAAATGAAACTATGGATGTTTAAAAAGCTAAACCATAGGTTTCCAGTGAATGATATGTTAATTGTTTCATCCATTTTGGACCCTCGTTTTATGAATCTCAAAATTATCAAGGGCGTGTTGGATGACCAGTCAATCAGTAAATCTGAATTTCTGGCGAGATTCATTAAAGAAAATATCAAAACGACCGATTTTCATCCATCCCATATAAAACCTGCTACTTCAGTTGTTGACAATGTTGCATCGTCATCTAAGGATATAACGACTTCAGGTTCTTCGCTCTTAACTCTCGCCATGAAGCATTCGAACATAGAGGACGAGTCATGTTCCTCCATTCACCAAGAATGTTTGTCTTATTTATCCTCTTCACACCCGAGTCATGTCACAAATAATGACATAATCCAGTTCTGGAAAGAAAGGATGCATCAGTTCCCATGGCTTACTATGCTTGCTCGGAAACTTTTGTGCATCCCTGCTACAAGCACTCCGAGCGAAAGAGTGTTTAATATAGCAGGGCTAACAGTATCAGCAAGAAGGTCTAGCATTCATCCGAACAATGTAGATAAGGTGATATTTATTCATGATAACTACGAATACTGTAAAAATCACATGAGAAAATAATCCCAATATCATACAATATCACAAATATATACTTTCAAGTTATTCACCTATTTCTTTTATTATAAAAAAAAAAATGTTGTTTCGTTTAATTAACATAGACGCCCCCCCCCCCCCCCCCCCCACCAAACCCCGCGGGGGGGGGGGGGAGGAATTTTTATACAACAAGTAAAAAAAAAGGAAAAAAAAAAAATAAAAAAAAACAGAACAATAAAAAAAAAAAAAAGACGCCATATTTGAATCGTCCTTAAATGGATATGCGTCAATTCATATCCAACTAGAAAATTTTAATTTAATAAGACTTGATGCATATCCATTTAAAGACGATTCAAATATGACGTTAAATGAATTCACGAAATACTGTTTATGTCAATGAAAACTCAAAGGTAAGGGTTGGTAAGGTTTTTGTTTTATTTATTTTTGTATAAGAACATTTTCACATATTAGTTATTACCTTAGCTTCATATATTTAATTTATAAATCTTTCTCATACAAAGTCAATTTCTTCGGATCATCTTTTGAATCAGAAAACCTTTTTGCTGAAATTAGATTTTCTGAAATAGGTACAAAGCAATGGAATTTCTGCGAAACAGGTTTTGTTTTTACGTGGCTATATAACACCTCAAGTTCTTCTGACATTTTTCATACTGTTCAGCTGATATGAGGCTGAAATTCAGTTCTGTAATACTTTTATTTGTCTGTTCATATATTTCCATAGTCATATATTTCCCAAAGAGTTGTGATTGTGTTTTTTGTAACATACTTCAAAAGGGTGTAAAGTTGCTTGAGTAGTATTTCAATGGTAACCCTGAGCTGCATTTTGAACGATAAAAGAATAATTTTCTGAATAGTCACAAATTACTATTAGGTGCGCAACTAAGTTCTCGCTGGGTTTTTGGTGAAAAAGGAACTTTATTTTGCAAACAAAGGTTACAAACGAATTATTCAAAGTATTGTCCATCACTAGCTACGACTTTTTTCCATCTTTCTGGTAGAACGTGAATACCATTTCGATAGAACTGTTCGTCTTTTGATGCTATCCAAGAATCAAGCCATTTTGAGATGTCATCATATGAGTGGAATTGCTGACCAGTGAGACCATGTGCCATCGAACGGAACAAGTAATAATCGGACGGTGCAATATCAGGAGAATATGGCGGGTGGGGTAGGACTTCCCATTTGAGCGTTTCCAAGTAGGTTTTCACGGGTTTCGCAACGTGAGGTCGAGCGTTGTCATGCTGAAGAATCACTTTTTCGTGTCTGTGCTCGTATTGTGGCCGTTTTTCGTGCAGTGCTCGGCTCAATCGCATCAATTGAGTTCGATACCGTTCCCCGGTAATGGTTTCGTTTGGTTTCAACAGCTCATAATAAATAACACCAACTTGGTCCCACCAAATACATAGCATAACCTTCGCAGCGTGAATATTCGGCCTAGGCGACGATGTTGAAGCATGCCCGGGCAGTCCCCATGAATTTTTTCCGTATTGGGTTACTGTAATGAATCCATTTTTCGTCACCCGTCACAATGCGATGTAGAAAACTCTTCCTTTTTTGCCACTGGAGTAGTTGTTCACAGACGAAAAAACGACGCTCAACATCTCTTGGCTTCAAATCGTAAGGAACCCAAGTTCCTTGCTATTGAATTATTCCCAACGCATGCAATCGCTTAGAAACGGCTTGGCGGGAAACTCCTAATCCTGAACCAAGCTCTTCTTGCGTTTGACACGGATCCTCATCGAGCAATGCCTCCAATTCAGAGTCTTCGAAGTTTTTTGGCCTTCCTTCACGCGGACGATCATCAACACTGAAATCACCGTTTTTGAAGCGACGAAACCAATCACGACACGTTGTTTCACTCAGAGCAGCATCACCGTAAACTTTTTGGAGCTCTCGATGTGCTTCAGCCGCCGTTTTCTTCGAATGAAAGAAGAAAATCAACACTTCCCGCAAATGACGATTATTTGGCACGAAATCAGACATCTTCAAACAACCAAAATATATAACACTAAACCAAAATCACTGATTTGGCAAAGTGGTTTGTTTACCATATGTCTGAGCTTGGTTTATGACGCTTGAGATGTACAACATTCGACCAAAACTTACTACTGGCGCCATCTATTGCTAAACAGCGGGAACTTAGTTGCGCACCTAATATAACTGCGCCCTTTTTTCGGGAATCTCTTTTGTTTTACAGAAAAGAAGATTGTTCTTTATAAATAAAATCATGAGTTACAAGCCTACCAAATTTTTCAACAAAATACAGAACAAACTCGTCAACAGGCTTTATAATTGTTTTTAAGTTACAACGATCAGTTGTTAGCCACTGCTCTTCTTTGCCATCCCATTCTAATACTGATGGAAGTTCTCTCTCAATACCTTCTGTAGAAATACATTTTTCACATGCACAGAAATAACAATCTGTAGTTCTGATTAGGATATTGCAAATAATTTTGGCAATTATCTCTTTTTGTGGATCAAATTTTGCACTATTAATCATCAATTTAACATTTTCATGAACAGTGCAAACACATACATTATGTGTGCCTGTACTATCTAGAAGTATGCAATGTTTAGGTCTGACCTGAGTGAATGAAGTAAATCCAATTTTAAGGTCTTTGCATTTTTCTAATGCTTCTTTCATTGATTAACGAATCTGTACATGTTCTCTCGTACCATTCTGGATTTCAGAAACATAATCATTAGTTCCTGGCATAGCCCTACTGATTTCATCGCTGTCGAAGAATTGTTAAACTTTTTGCCTATCGCCATCACTTAATCCATGACCACTTCGTGATTCAGCAGTACAAATAATATCCTGAGCTCTCATGTTTTTTTTTTTTTTTAACTTTATATTATGGGTGTTGGGTCATTTAAATTCTCAAATTACTTTTTTTCCCTTCTACCCCTCCTCTTTTTTTTTTGGGGTCTTTTTTCTGTGCCAATACACCCCCCCGCCCCACCCCACAAATTTTTTTTTTTTCCCCCCCCTGGTATTCTCCCCCCAAAATTTTTTTTTTATTATTAATGATAAATTTTTTTAATAATTTTTTTTGTTCCTCCCTGTTTTTTTTATATCATGACAACATTTTATTCTGATACTTACGCCACTTTGTTCCATTATGATAAGCTCCTTTCACAACTAATCGTGTAACTATGATCACTGTTATTATGACGCCTTGCTTGAATAGTAAATTATTTGGGTTGAAATAATGTATTTCATTGAATAATAAACCCAAGATCACTCAAGTGATAAAATGTACTTTACCACCTGTGGTACAGTACATTTTATCACTTGAGTGATCTTAGGTATAGATTTGAATGAAATACATTATTTCTACCCATTATTTACCTGTAGGTTACAGAACGGTCATTTTAGGTAGGAAATAATATATTGAAATAATAACTGTCAGAGTTAATTATTAAATCATTAAATTGAATTCCAAATGAATTAAAAACATGGAGATGAATTTATTGCGTAATGTTATCAAGTTATTATACAGTAAACTAAACTCCAAAACTTAAGAGTGCTATTCATTACACTTAAAATAAGCTTAACAATATACAGACAGCTTTTCACTGTTTCTCACAAAAGTAACGGTAGCCGAACGTTGCGAATCTGAGAGAAAATGAAAATTACTTGACAAGAAATTCATAAAACTTAAAGAATCTCAAACTTCAAAATGTATGAAATTAAATGTGGTTAAAAAATTACCAGGTCTAGTTATAAACCGTTCTCCTGAACCATTTTTAGCAGAACAGCTAAATAAAGGACTGAATTACGCAATAGATTTATCCCCTGACAAAACTCAAATAATCATCGACTTAGAATCAGCAATTAATACTACCCCCTTACACACATTACAAATCCAAGAAATAAGATCACAAACAGCTAATATCCTTGAAAACACAAACACAACACAAAACAAACAACACACAAAAACACAAACAATACTAAAGAACTCAAAAATAAACCAGTTTATTACTTAAAATCAGACAAAGGCAATTCTGCAGTTTTAATGAACAAAAGAAATAACGATCAAATTATGTCCGAAAAAATACATAAGGGACCATATAGAAAACAGAGAACAGAGCATCTTTCAGGGATGGTGAAACGTGTGAAAAAACCCTTAAAGAATGTAAACTAATTTTTGAAAATGAAATGAGCAATCTCAAAGAATCAAACCCTTCATTACCGAGAATTAAAGGCCTTCCTCTCAGCTGTCGGATTCCCAACCCATAAAATAGATTAATGGTTAGTCACTGAATTCAAAAACATGCCAAAACAATTTCACAGTCGATCAATTAAAAACTCACAACATTTCACAGAACATGTTCATGACATAGATGTGAAAGAAGATGAAGATCTAGTTACTTTTGATGTCAAATCTTTATTTCCTAGTATTCCAGAAAAAGATACCTTAAATTTATTAGAAAATTGGTTAGTCACTCAAAATGACGACATTACATGGAAGAAAAAAGTACGGTCATACTTAAAACTCACACAACTAAGCATGGAAGAAAATTATTTCTCTTTCAGAAATGGATCCTTTAAATAATTAAAAGGTGCACTTATGGGAAATGAAATCCCTCCTTCCTTTTTTTTAAGTGAAATTTTCATTACAAATTTCGAAAAACAATTATAAGATAAAAACCAACTACCTACCGTCTGGTGGAGATACGTAGATGATGTATTTAGTATTTCAAAGAAAAATCTCTTACCCCTTACTATAGAAAATTTAAATAACACACACAAAAACATCGAATTGACTTACGAAGTTGAAAGTGACAATAAATTACCATTCCTGGACTTACTTGTAGTGAAAGAACAATCTAAACTCTTATTGAAATTTACAGAAACCCGACTAATACACAACGCACAATACCAAACACGTCCAATCACTCATATTAACACAAATTAGCATCATTTAACCACATGGTACACAGAATACAGACACTACCACTAATTCCAAACTGCATAACTAAAGAACTTGCATACGTTTTTAAGACAGCACACTTAAATGGATACTCACAATAAGCAATGCAAAATACAATCAATAAAATATTAAAATACAACTTAAGTATAAAATAATAAAAAACAATATAAGCAATCACTCACCACATTACCAAAAAAAAAACAACCCTAACCCAAAAGAATAGCAATGACATATAACACCCTCACTAAACAATTACGACCCATCCTTCGAAACTTTGGTTTTGAAATAGTTTTCACTAGTAAAAATAATCAGCTTAAAACTCTCTTGACAATCTTCAAAAATCCGGGATCTACAAAAAACTTATGATCATTGTTGAAAAATTTAAATAGGACAAACCAAACGTACTCTAAAAACTCGCTTCAAAGAACATATAGCAGAAGTCACTAAAGCAAACAAAGACACCGACAAAGGAATCATACACAATTTCAAATCAAAAGTAGCTGGACACATTTTCAACGAAAAACACTTCCTAAACTAGAACAACATACAAGTTTTAAGGCATATTACAAACCCTAGGAAACTTAATATAGCAGAAAGCGTAGAAATTCACTAATCAAAATTCCAAAGAATTATTTAACAAAGATCTAGGAAACGGGTATTCGTGGCTGTTAAAATATATACCTTCATCCCAAAAACGACACACCTCACAACACAATGACAATAAACTACCTCACTAAATTGATATTCATAGCTGTTTCTTTTAAACATAACCACAAAACAAGTTCACTTGACACACTAAACACAAAACAAGTTCACTTTACAGGCACGTCTCTTAGGTAGAACGCACAAAAACACCACACACATTTTAGGAACACAAAAATCTACTATAAATACTAGACCTGCTGCGATGTTCTCTTCCAGTCGAGCACTCGACACTGAAGAAGTTTGTAAATGTGCCGCCACACGGCGGCTATTTCAAGTATATAGTGAGCTATATGCTAGAAAACTATGTAATAGTTCATAGGAAAACCTAAACTATGCAGTGATAGCTCATAGTTTTGACTTGCAAGCGATAGTTTTACGCTATGATATAGAAGCGTGCCCGTTGTCGTGTGTACACTCTAGCGATAGTTTCTATGTTATAAATAGTAGCAGGCTATGAACTATTCCATCCGGACAGAATAGTTCATAGTTCGTTGGTCAAAGATTTTTGACAGTTCGTTTGAATTTTTTGCTAGTTTGTGTTTTCGCGGTATTTTTAAAGCAAAAATGAACCAGAAAAAGAAATTCTACTTGATTGAGCTGTGGGAGCATCATCCGGTGTTGCGAAACCCAACTAATCCCGATCATCTGTGGAAGTGTATACACCGTGTCCAATATATTCTCATACACTTTTTCCTTGCATTGGTGTCGTGCAACTAAACAACATGCTTCACGTATGTGTTGGTGTAATTTTGCACTATGTTTATAGTTTATATAGTTAGTTTATACGATTTTAGGTTATGTCCGATTGTTTTCATTCGGTGTTTATCTTTTACCAGCGATGAAGGAGTTTCGTGCTGTGGTGATAAAAAGGTTTTTGGAAGGTGAGCGCCCGGGCGCTATTTTCAGAAATTTGCAAAACCTCGGAGTAAAGCGGGATTTTGTGTACCGAACCATCCGAAGGTACCGTGACACCTGCTCGTTGGATGACCGGAAGAGATCCGGTCGTACTCGTACGGTGTGGACTGTACGAGTTGTTAAAGTGGCCAGGGAACGGATTAGACGAAAATCACAGCGCTCTGCACGTAAAATGGCCGCAGATCTGAATGTTTCGAGATCGTCAATGCACAACACACTGCAAAATGACCTCGGATTCCAAGCTTTCAAGAAAC
This sequence comes from Aedes koreicus, assembly GCA_024533555.2. Lineage (NCBI taxonomy): Eukaryota > Metazoa > Arthropoda > Insecta > Diptera > Culicidae > Aedes > Aedes koreicus. The sequence continues at coordinate 6,363 of JAHHFK020001220.1, read as the reverse complement.
GTAAGGTTCACGGAGTTTCGGAACCTTCCAAGCAGAAACGACTCGAAAGAGCAAGTCTGATTTTGTCGCGGCACGGTGGGGAAGAATTTATCTTTTCCGATGAAAAGTTATTGTCTTGCAACAATCCCACAATGTCCAGATCGACAGATTGTGGGCTCTCTCTTCGAGAACTATTCCAGAGAGTGATTGGAATATTCCACGGTTCCAAAGTGCTACGTCAGTGATGGTTTGGGGAGGAATTTGCAAGCGAGGCAAATTACCTCTGGTTTTCATCGAAAAAGGCGTTAAAGTGAATGCCGTATATTATAAAACGGAAGTTTTGGAGAAAGTTGCCAAGCCATATGTACAAGAGGTGTTTGGAGATGATCACTATGTGTTTCAGTAGGATGGAGCGCCATCGCATACTGCAAATCTCTTTCAGGGCTGGTGCCGAGAAAATTTGACCGACTTGGACAAGAATGAATGGCCGCCCAGTTCACCAGATCTGAATCCCTTGGATTATTTCGTATGGTCATACATGCTGGCGAAGGTAAATGACCACATGGCGTCTAATATGAATCAATTCAAAACCGCAATCAAACGAATTTGGTACGAAATGCCGATGGAAGTCGTGCGTGCCACCTGTGACGGTTTCGTAAAACGTCTGGAGCTGGGTCAAGAAGGTTAAAGGCGGTGTTATTCCAAAACATATGCTGTAGTTGATCAGTATTATATTGCAATATAATGGGTAAAGTTATCAATAAAATCTGGATTATCGATTTGAAATAAATAGAGTTTGATTTTGTATGAGAATATATTGAACACGGTGTACTTCAAAGTGAGTGTATTATTCTGCTTTGCAGTTACTCATCCTTAGAAAGCTTAGAGCAAGGGATATTGATACCTAGCTAAGTACTTAGTATTTTCAAGATGATAACGTTGAGAGACAGATTACGACTCTACCCATTCCGATGTTCAACCTTTGATTTTGTTCCCTGACTCCAACGTACAATAACCCTTTTTTGAAACTTTAAAACCCGAGTGGATCAGAACTAAAGCCAGCAATACGCAATTTGAAGCGTAAAAAGTCATCATATGATGAGATAGCGCTTCTCTCCAACTGCGTCAAAATCATGTCCAAACACACGGAACTTAAAAAACCAACAAATCGGGCCACTATTCTGGGTAAATTGACCAACTAGTTGCTGGAGACATTGTGGGCTGAAGACTGCCTTGTATAATAAATATTCGATGGCCTTAAGGAATTTGAATAACAAATTTGTGCAGTCCTATGAAGAAAAAATAATTTTCAGAATGTATCAAGAGCAGCTGATTGTCCTCGCGTCAGATGAGCCATACAACTTACCCGAGTAACACATCTTCATGATTTTATGTTGAATAAGCTTCTATGTCACCAAATATACTCATCTAAAAGTATTTTCAACCATTATAGAACTTGTGTGTTGCTTGGGTGCCCACCATCGGAGCCAAAACAGGCATCTCAGGAGCTGAAGATCCTGCATCAGATTCCCCAACAGCAATCGGAAAATACCCCACCATCACTGATCCTTCCTTTTGCTCCTATGTTGACATACGTAAACATGTATTCAGCACCCACCATACCCATTAGAACGATACTGAACTACTTTTTATAATTTAAATAATCCCTGACGCTCTTTGCAGGAGCTTCAATACTGACGTGCTTTCTGTCCAACGCTCCTACACAATTGGGCCATTTATCTTCAAAATTACGTGAAATTGACAGCCAATCTTTTTGTGCCTAATATACGTATTTTAAATAAAGCTGTTATTTCAATTTCATTTCATTTTTGCTGCTCTAAGCACCGGTACGATAATTTAAACCCTCAAAGCACAGGACTAAACCAATTTCCCTGAATTTCTCTTAAGAACTTTCCTGCACTTCTCAGAAGAACTTCCCTGATCTTCTCAGAAGAATTTCCCTGACCTTCTCAGAAGAATTTCCGAGAACTTCTCTAAAGAACTTCCCTGAATTTCCTTTCTGTGAAGAACTTCCCTTAAGTTCTCTGAAGAACTTCCCCGAAGTTCTCTGAAGAACTTCCCCGAAGTTCTCTGAAGAACTTCCCCGAAGTTCTCTGAAGAACTTCCTTCTGAACTCAAGAACTCCTGAAGTTCTCTGAAGAACTTCCCTGAATTTCTGTGAAGAACTTCCCTGAAGTTCCTCTGAAGAACTTCCCTGAAATTCCTCTGAAGAACTTCCCTGAAATTACTTTCCTGAAATTCTCTGAAGAATTTCCCTGAACTTCTCTGAAAAATTATCTGAATTTCTCTGAAGAACTTCCCTGAAGTTCTCTGAAGAACTTCTCTGAATTTCTCTCAGGAACTTCCCTGAAATTCTTCTGAAGAACTTCCCTGAAGTTTCTCTGAAGCACTTCCCTGTAGTTCCTCTGAATAACTTCCCTGAAATTACTTTCCTGAAATTCTCTGAAGAAATTTCCCAAACTTCTCTGAAGAATTATCTGTAATTCTCTGAACAACTTCCCTGAACTCCTCTGAAGAAATTCTCCGAACTTCTCTGAAGAACTTCCCTATATTTCTCTGAAGAACTTCCCTGAACTTCTCTAATGAACCTCCCCGAATTTCTCTAAAGAACTTCCATTAACTTCTCTGAAGAACTCCTCTGAGCTTCTCTGAAGAATTTCCCTGAACTAGTGATCCGGATCTTCATAACCCAGCTCCTTCAGCAGATTAGCTTAAATTCCCTAGCCTTCAAGACGAGCAATCCACGATTTTGTCCAGACTTTGCGAGTTTTTCGTTTTATCCGCCTTTTCAATATGATGTACGCAGCAACTGCAGCAATTTTTCATTCTTTGTCCATAGCTGCCGAATGTGCCCATGATTACTTCCCAAATTTATTTTTTAAAAGCTCGCAACTGAATATATGCGACCACAAAGAAAATCAATCGTGTGTACACCGAAAAAAGTTAAGTGATAGCGCTACGGCAAAGATTTCTACTACATAGCTTCTATTACTTCATAGCTCATATTTTTGCAAAACCGTTTCTCGAATCTCATAGAACTATGAAATAGATATCTATAACGGCTATATCATAGTGAACTATAGCATAGATTTCAAGCGCCGTGTGGCCGCGGCCCCCATCCTCTCTCAAAAACCTCTCTGTGTTTTATTTTTTTTTTTTTCTCTTGTTTTTACCGTTATTTTAAAAAAATTTTTTTTTTTTTTTTTTTTTTTTAACAATTATCAATTGAAGCGTAAATTTTTTTTTTCTTTTTTTTTTATTTAATTTTTATTCTATTTTTTTTTTAATAAGCAGAAACCACCTGATTTAATTGTATTATCACTAAAATTAACAAAATAATAATTTAAAATAAGCCCTTTCCAAATGGTAGCCTTGATTTTTCAAACATTCAGAGACCCTTAAAAATCCAAATTGTCAATTTAATCGAATTTAATTGGCTTCTGTGAGGTTGTTAGGATCAAATTATAAGACGAGTTGGCGCGATACACGGTAACAATAGGACATGAAAAAGGTGTAAGAAAAACTTTTTTTCCTTAAAAGTTCCCATCTTGAAATGTATCGTGAACTTTTAAACAATTATATTGCCTTTATTAAGAAAAAAATTCGTCCAATTCTAAGATAGCAATTTTTTGCAAATTACTCTAAATTTTATAATATATTTTTTTAGCGTGTAAGAATCAATTTTACAATTTTTACATTATTTTTCATAAAAGGTCAGATGATTTTCTAAAAGTCACCCATACATCACTTTTTTGTTTGTCTTGTCCATTTTGAGTTATGTTGATTCAAAAAAATCGATCAAAAAACTTAAGCCCTTTTCAAATGGTAGTCTAGATAAATTTTGAAAAAAAAAACAAAGTATGCAAAGTCGCTTGAAAAGACAAAGTCAACACACACACAAAGTTTCATTGGATTCTGAGAGGGTGTTGCCAACCACGAAGATGAGTTGGCGTGAAATTCGTCAATGTTGTAATGTCATAAGTAAATCTAATCCAATTAGTTTTCCCACTCCGATTTATCAATTTTCCGAAGTGGCTATGCTGTACAGAATCGTCATTCCGTCGCACAGGACGAGAGTGGTAAAACTGCCTCGCATACCGAACAACTGTATCACATAGGGAAAACAATTTCAGCCTGTCGTCGTCCCTTCCGTGCAACCGACCGGTATTTGCAGATGGAGCACCGCGGCATCAGTTGGACAGATTCTGGAACCAGGACCGCTCGCGAAAAAAACTTCAAAAAACGTTAGTGGAACATACCACCAACAACATCAACCGAAGCATTGCCCCGGAACGTGAGTCGTAGTGTACCCGAAACGGATTTTGCAGGCTTTTTATAGTCGTCGAGCTGGATTTTTATTTCGTCCGTAGCACCTACCTTATTTCTACGCACCTCGCCCGGAAGGAATGTCCTGTCGATGGTTTTTGGCAGAATTTATTATTGAATTTATGTTTGAATTCAGTTTTGAGTTCAGTGTGAAAAATATGCGTCCTTCTGAAGGTACCCAGTTTTGTTCCGAGAACCCGTTTGTAACCCATCAAATTGTATCCGGAAGGTTGCGAGGAAGAGGGGAAAAATTTGGTGGAAAAATGTAAAAGCAATAAAATATTCAACCACAAGCTTAGCATCGGCTTGCGCCTACGCACAGTGGGTGATCGGTGAAAGTAAAATTAATAAAAAAATGAGATATTTACACTTTGAAACGATCCACAATCGAATCTAAGTTTAGTGTTAATAAGTTTTTTTTTAATTTTCTTTGCTGCTCAAACAGCGCACCCTAGCGTGAATATCAGCAATAGAGAGGTTTTTACCCACTGTGCTCCGATGTGAAAAATAGGACAGCTAGCGCCACTCACTTCGGTTTTGGTTGCTGGTGTTCTACCAAAAAAAAAAAAAAAAACAGTGTCAAATGGGCACACAACAAAAACCTGAATTCCAGTGCCATATTGCGTCTCTGCTTGTCCAGGCTTAGTCCCATGTTTGGTTGACTGTTCGTTGTGCTTCAGGGAAAAAATCATTCCACCAAATTTATCGCAGCCTCGACAGATGCACTTGGTCGAAATTTGAGGGAATTTATATCGCTTTAAAATTTTCAAATTGTGGATTTTCTTTTTTCTACAAAAAAGTGTTCAAAACCGGGCAAAGCACCACGGAACATGCGTGTAGTTTCAGCAAATGCCGGAAACGTTTTTTTCATAGTTGATGGTTCGAAAATGAAAATCTTGCTTATCAAAGTACTATTAGCCTAACAAACCATATATTTCCAGATATTTGAACTTCGACAGTTTCGAGTGCTTGTAAATAGCTGCGCTCTTTCCTTTTCCTGTATCTGTATAAAACTCCCGCACAGGTAATTGTTTAATGTTACCTACATTAACGTATATTTCGGCGTCCATTACTTCGCAATCCAACTTCGTCAGCATCGAAGTGTACTGTTTCTGGGCTCGTGGTTTGGCCGTTTTGTTTTGTTTATCAAAACGATTTTGAATCATTACCTTCACAATCGACGCTTGTGGTCAAATTGATGTTGTTTATCAAGATTTGAAAGCAGCATTTGATCGTATAGAGTATGGAATTTTGCAGGCAAAGCTCGGAAAACTCGATATTTCTTCCTCTTTGGTGTGCTGACGAATCGCCTACTCTGCGTGAAAATCGGATCATCGCTCTCGGAAAATTTCACCAAATACCTCCGATATACCTCAAGGCAGCATCCTCGGACACCTCCTGTTTACGCTGTTGACCCCCCCCCAACCATCATTCCCCAAACCCCCCCCCCCCCACTTTCTTTTTTTCTTTTTATTTTTAACTTTGACATAATTTTTTTTTTCTTTTTTTTTAGACCCCCCCTCTCTTAGAGAAGAGGTCTCAAACATTCATAAGAACCTTCCCAACCCCAAAAAAAAAAACTCCTGCATACAAATTTTCACGCTGATCGGTTCAGAACATTCCGAGTCTATAAGGGTCAAATTAGACAGACAGACCGACAGAAATTAATTTATATATATATAGAAATCCTGCCTTCAAAAACACCCATATGCCAAATTTGGTTTCATATGCTTGATTAGTTCTCGAGTTATGCAGAAATTTGTGTTTCATTTGTATGGGAGCCCCTCCTTTCAGAAAAAGGGAGGGGTGTCTTACTACCTTAAGACCCTTCTCCGGTCTCAAAAATTCCTCCATACAAAATTTCACGCCGAACGGTTGAGTAGTGTCCGAGTCTATACGGTTCAGACGGACTGACAGCCAGGAATTAATTTTTATATGAGGGCTGTACTCAAAAAAAAATGCACCAGACAAAAGTGTTCACCAAAAATTTATTTAAAGTCAGATTTTCTTGAAACTTTCAGGGAATGAACTAATACA
>JAHHFK020001219.1:0-41361 GCA_024533555.2 Aedes koreicus | reverse complement strand
GGTGCTGACGCTGAAACTACCCAAAGGCGTAGTGATCGTTGGCTTTGCAGATGAAATCGTATTATCAGTGACAGGCGAAACACTGTAAGAAGTGGAAATGCTGGTGACCGAAGCAATCGGCAAAATTGAAAAACTAAATGCAAAGGCTAAGGCGCAAATGCAAAAGCTAAAACTAAATGCAAAGGCGAAGCTGCAGATAGCCCACCACAAAGCAGATGTCTTGAAGGTCAGCAACTGCAAAGCGGGACAGCGAGCAGAAATCGTCATCGGAGTGCTTGCCATAGCCTCGAAGCGCGTGCTGAAGTATCTGGGTATGATGATCGACGACCGGCTAAATTCCAGCAGCCACGTAGACGATGCTATGGGGAAGGCGGCAACGGCCATCAATGCGGTAGCTATAATCATGCCGAATAGCTACGGGCCTAGTAGTAGCAAGCGGCGTCTACTGGCTAGTGTATCATATTCGATACTAAAATACGGATGTCCAGCCTGGATCGCAGCGCTGGAAACCAAGCAAAACTCGCGCGAAGTTGAACAATACGTTCTGGCTCATGCATATGCGAGTCGTGAGTCCCCACCGAACTATTTCGTCGGAGGCACTATGCGTCATTGCCGGAATGATCTCGATTGGCATCACTCTCGCGGAGGACAGTGAATGTTATCAGCGGAAAAAATATCAAAGCAGTTCGAAAGCTGGTGAGAACGGGATCTGATGGCTAAAACGCAACGAGAATGGGACACGGGGAAAATGGCTGATGGATGCACCTGCTCATACCGGATCTGTCGATCTGGATGAAGAGGAAACACGGAGAGGTAAACTTCTACCCTTTACGCTGTTCCTGTCTGGCCCTGGTTGCTTCATACAAAACTTGCATCGATTCGGCCACGGAGCGTCACCCTTCTGTCCGGAGTGCATACAAGCCGTCCAAGAGACACCGGTTAACGTCGTCTTTAGGGAATGGCGTGACGAAAGAGTGTGGAATGCGACCAATGGAGCCATTACGTAAATCATGTCGGCTCCACCCGAGGAGCAGAAAATAACATTTGAATTTCTAATTATGATTTTGATAACCGGCCTTGGTATATAAGATATTACAGTAAAAGAGGTAAAATACCTAAGAATGGCAAGCAAAATATCTCTCCAATAACAAAACTTGTTATACTTGGGGGATACTTGGGAATACCTGAGAGGTACTATTTTGGCATTGTATAACCTCAATTTGGTATTCGCATAACATTGCGGGGACATTTTTATGGTATTATTTATCCTCAGGTATTTTAACTCTTATGCAGCGCTCTTAAATACCAAGGCCAGATATCATGTTGTTCGTTCCTGCTCGGGTACAGCGAAAATGACGGGAGAATCAAGAAGCGAGTGGTTGAGTTTAGTAGTGGGCTGTTGTTCTCGGGTGATGTTCCAACGTTGGGCATCTCTCCGTCATAGTATGGTAGATCTGTAGTCTTGATTACTCGAGTTGACTGCGTCCAGTATGTGAGAGATAAATGGCTCATCGTGGTTTGGTTTTGGGATCCACAGTCGAGTAATCCTCCGCGGGAGTAGGATAGATCCGTCGTCGAGGACTACTCAACTAGATTACGTTGATGGCAGGAGCTGAATGGCTCAACCAACACACTTAGATTTTTTTACAGAAATTTGAAATTTTTTACCAAATTCTCAACAGCTGAACGTTCGGTAATCCGATTTAACGGATTTCGGTGAAATTATGTTATATGTAAAAATTTTACGGATTTCTGTAAAATTTAACCGAAATCCTTTAAATTGGATTATCGCACGTTTAGCTGTTGAGAATTCGGTAAAATTTTACAGATTTCTGTAAAAAAATCTGTGTGTAGATGCGAGCTTAATGGTTCTGGCAAGGAATAGGAACTAAATGGTTCTATTGTGGCCAAATGGCCAAGACCCTCCACGAAGTAATATCATAGGGCAGTCCTGAGGGGGGAGGGGGATGGTTTCCAATGGTGCAACAAGGAAACGGGTTTTAGTGGGATCAGAAGTCGGACTTTTGTCAAAGGTTGACCCTGACCATTCACTCTGACATAGTGCAAGATAACCAAGTGCAGGCCTCTGTGTTAGGTCAGTCCATAAGAATTTCCCGGAACCATCTTAAAAATAAACAAACACACATCAACGATTTTTCTTCTGACAAGGAAAAATGCTGTGTATGTTCGACATGGTAAAAATGCATTCACTTCGATGTAATATAAATTTATGCTGTTTGATTGTAGGTTTCGTATGGCTGCTGGTATTCATCTATCATCTGAAAGTGAAACCTATTTTTTTCCTTATGGATTGTGGTCTGCTAATACTCTTTCGCCCCCTGCCACACTGCACTTTTTCAATTTTCCTTTTTTTAAATCCGATTTCATCGTTTACTCATTTGTCATTTCATAGTGCTTTTGCTGTAACTCCCTGCCGATTAAACCCGAGAAAAAAGAACATTCACAGCAGCTATTCATGTTCCGCCAGTTAATTCGATTTCCTCAACCCCAACCGTACGGCACGTCGCGTCGTAGTATTTAACAACTACGAAAAACGCTTATCGGCAATAGGAAACGGTCGAATATAGCCCAAGCAGATAATTTTGCATCGTTTCCCCTGTTACCCACAAAGCACCAAAAGGTGCAAAATTACTATTCATCGACAGATAGCAAAAAAAAAACACAAACAAGAATGTCCTTTCACTCAATGTGCTCATATACCGACTAGCGATCTGGATTCGGAGCCATTGCCAAAGCCAGGTAGACTCTCAGTCAGTGGTTTAGTCTTTTACCCGTCGTGCCTTAGCATAAATCATACTGGCACTCGCACAGCAGCCAGGCGTGCAATTTTCAACACCTGTCCTGGTGGGAAAGCGCCAAGTTTTTTTTTGTTTTCACTCTCTTTTTGTTCTACGGTTCACGTTCGGAAAATGGTCGGTCTCACAGTCGTGGCCGTCGTCCGGTTGATGACTTTTTGCCACCCATCTCGGGCGAGAATCAAGTAGGAGTGGGGCGGGGCGATCAATCGATAGCGTGGTTTGCTGATTTATGGGATGATTTACGAGCATTCGCTCGGACCTAATTGTGCTGCTGGATGAGGAATCGGGAAGGCGGACTTCAGTCAGCGTGCGGAACATGGGTTTATTTCCTTTGTGAGAAATGGCAGGACGTTAGCGTGAAATGGGAAATCAATTTTTTGATCAAGTTGAGTTACCTCATTAAGCTGATTGGATTTTCATGATTACATAATTAGTATTTGTTGAACAGTATGTCACTCGAGCGGTGCCTTTAAAATTGATCCGATGTAGCTGCTGGTTAATTATTTTCATATTTTGCTATACATACATTTACAGGTGCTGCGAACGTAATCAAAATCAAACCATTTTGCGCAAATGGATACTCAGTGTGCTTCATGGAAAACGTGCATAATTTTAATGTCCGTAGACAACCTGCTACGTGGCCAAATATGAAACCAATCTGACCTTAGCAGAACCATAAGCTGATTTGAAGAGTCTGCAAAAATTGTTGCTGCGATTGAACAATCTTAATATTTGGGGACCTAAAATGTGATCAATTCCTCACAATGAATAGATGCAGATTCTTTTCTAAATTGTTTGCTGGATTCTTTTTTCGATTTATTGCTGGTTTTGAGAGTCCTTGAAGAGTCCTCAACTCTTATTCACGTAATTTGTATGACTTTTGAAACTGTACGAAGCGCTGTAGAGGATTAGTAGATTCTAAGTTTTTTTTTTTTTTAATTAGTTCGTTTCGACTCAGACGTGTGTTATACTTCGAGGAGTCGATAATCAATATAGTTATTTACAATGCATAACTTTTTGGTTTAAGTAAGTGGGGTGCCAATTACTCGTGGCTCGCTCGAGGTAAATGGGTAACATCATCGTTTGGAAAGGGCTGGGCTGCCATCAAGTCCTCGGTTCCTATAGCCCCTTTCAGGAGTTAACCGCAGATGATTGACCAATAGCTTGCTCGACAGGTACAGGTAGCACGGAAACAAGAGGATAGTATAACTGGCACACAATGGCAGGGAATTTACTAGAGTGGAGGGGAGGATGGTGATGACATTACACTCTTAGATCAGGCAAACAAAGGAATTCGTAAATCGCTTGCATTTAGGGAAGATCACGCATTCCCAAAACATCTCTTACCTCGAGGAAGGGTTATCTACCTCGGGTCACTAGGGTATCCAATAGTCGTGCTCTGGAGGCATCATTACTCGGGCAATGCCAAACTGTATATACTAAGATAGGAGCACATTCGACTATCAATTCACCAAATTCAAACCAAGATCATTTTGCATCCTGGAACATCCTTGAAAAAAAAATCGAAAAACAATACCGTCACATCGTCAACAATGCTCTTCAAACAAAGTTTCCGCATCAAAAACAAACAGAAATCGAATCCCAGCAAACGATTCAACTTGCAAAACAAGTCTCCCTCCATTACGCGACGGTTTCAGTCTCTGGGGGGATATCGAAAAAGTTTGCCTTCGACAAATTCACGGCTCGATGATTTGCCAACGATAACGACTTGGCAAAACGAATTGTGTCCTCCGAAAATCAAAAAAAAAAAAGGCAGAGAAGAAACAACCCACCATTTGGATAGGCTCGGTCGAATGTCAAATCACGCGGAAAGAGAGTTTTGTGCAGCTTTTTCCGAAACATGTCTGTCTCTGTTGTTACTCCATGGAGTAGCCATTATTTCACTTTGGTGAAGCCACTTTGTGTCAGGGTGATGGGAATTTAATTAGAACTTTACTAGCCGTTACCAGGGTAATTGATTTATCCGGAGGCAAAAGTTTCTAGATTCCTGCACAGCCGTGGCTGGTGTTGATTAAGAGGGAACTTAGTTGATATCGATAATGATAGTTTCTAGAGTTTGAGGGGCGACAGACGGTGGAAAAAGTTCGGTGAGGGTAATTTATTTACCATTTATGATTTGTTGCCTGCTGGAATGGGGTCTGACTGGTTCTCGCTGGAAAAATGGTTCAAAACAATGCATAAGAAGAAAAAGAGAAAAAAGAGGAAAAAACGAACACGCTGACAGCTGTTGTCATCATTAATACAGTATCCTTCTCTGCCAACTTATGGATAAACATTGTTTTTTGATTTATGACCAACACTGGATATGAGTGAGCTGCCTGACGTCAAATATTTACGGATGCGTTCCTCTGATTTATCCAAGTTCGTTTTCTCCACTCTTTGAGTGGATCTGATGAAGGTGAAGGTCGCAAACAAGGTAGGATACTTATCTATATCGTTGCAGACTCCGTTCGATCAATGAAGGATAATTTCAGCAATACTTACACAAGTACATGGTAGAATATCGCTCTGAAGCCCCGCGGTCGTTCCAGAAAGTTGTAGACCCTGCTCTGTAGCCGCCTATAACGGGCATCACGTCGTGAGCCGCGGTTATAGTTGAGCGGCTTCCCCCAGCAGTGACATTCGTGGACGCGCAAGCCGGTCGGCCCTATTTTTGTCCGATAGTTTGCACGCGCTGGAAAGAGTGAGAGAAGAGGAAATGCATGAAGTAAGATTGATTTAACCGAGGATCGTAAGTATTTTAATTGTTCGTTTTCTGAAATCAAAGCAAGCTGCTCCTGTTCTTAATGCATCCTTCCAACCATTTATGTTTTGATTTATATCTAAATGCTAGATCATTTTTATCCTAAAAGTACTGTGGCCCTGGTGAATAAAAAGTGGGCAAACAAACTTTTGCATATAAGAACTTATAAACTATCAACAAAAAATGGCATTTATGACCCATAAAATGGTCAATATCTATGAAAAAATGGAAATGATCCATAAAATTTATCGATGTAACCGACGTTAAATGTACTTAAATTTTAGCACTACAATATCTTGAATTTACCATTATTCATATCGAGAATGATCGATAAAATAGTACGGAGTACTAATAAATATGTTACAAGTGATCCAAACGAGGTTCAATGGCGTTCCTTTAACTTCCAAAATTGATCAACCGAATGTAATTGTGCAATGAAATATTTGCATTTTATCCATAAATTATTTAAAATGCTTCATAAATAAATTGTCAATGATTCATTTGTGCACTTAAACATATAGGTATGATCCATAAATTATGACTGAATTTTTAAATTTTTATCCATAGAGATTTGGAAATTGAACCCTTTAGAAACATGCCATGCGGCTGATGCTTATTTTGAAATGTTTGCTCTCCTATGCTTAATTGATTTTAAATCATGTCCTTGAACAACATCTTGAAAATCTATCAAATTTTTTAAGAAACTAAGACGCTCAGAAACTAAGAAACTGCGCACGATGTTTAAAAATTTTGTTTTAAAAATTCGAGTACTATGGAGAAAGAAAACTTTCCGTAAACTGTCTACTAGCCGCTTCCTCAATCTCTCTGACACATTTTTAAAAATTTGACCAAGAGAATTTTCTAGGCTACAATTTTTTCAAATACTGATTACTAGACAAACGTCCAGTAAAAAAATTCTTCAATCAATTCACACAAGATTGATTATCTTTTGACATGATCAAATAGCTGCTTACTCAGAAACTTATTTGAAATTGTCTTTGCCTAGGGAAGCAAAATTTTTGACATTTGTATCCGCCTGATGCCCGTTCCTTTAGGTATCTGGTTAAAAGTTTACTGCCAAAGATGCCCAACAAAGATAATGTAGACAGTTAAGGATGTTTTTGTAGTTAAATGGACGGCAAGCGTCTGCCAAAAATAATTTTATTAAAAAATTTTAAAATAACAGTTTGATCAAGTCTTCAATTTGACCAGTAGATCTTTTACGTTCAGGAACTCTTTACCAAATTTCTTGGGAAACATCCCAAATAGCACAACTTGTTTCAATAGAGCATAAAAATCTCTCTGGAAACAAATTAGGGATAATTTTGTTAGGCTAGTACCACAGAATCACATACACAACAGCAACGCAAAAAGCGCAAGGGTGGAGCCTATTTGCAACTTAACGCTGGTTCTACAGAGTTGCAATAGCATTTTGTAAAACTAACAAATATTGTAAATCGCGTTGCAGGAAAGTGAAATGATGCTCATGTTTAAATGAATCCAAGGATAACTATTTTTTAATGGCCATCGTTATCAACCAAACATTCTTGATCAAAATATTGAGAAGTAAAATTATCTGAAAATCTTGATGGAATAAATTTATTTCTTAAACCTTTCGGATTTATGGATCAATATTCTGTTCAGCTACGAATAATATAAACGCCTTAGAATAAATCCTCGAGAATAGAGCATTGCTTCAGAACTTGAAAAAGAAAAATTTGTGTAAAATTATGTTATCCGATTTCTGATTCATTTGAAGAATTATAAATCGTTACAGATTCATGTAAGGTTCAAACTGTGGAGGAATGAGTGAAATTAAAAAATGTTGAAACTGGGAACACTGTATGTGACGGTACAGTAGGGGCGGACGCAAGTTGTCAACGAAGCTGTCAACAAGACTGTCAAGGTGACAGACACGAAAGAGAAGAAGGAAGATAGAGGAAAAAAGAAGAAAGGTCATTATACTGTGAAGAGTGAATAATGATTGAAAAAAAGGTGGAATTGAAAATTCTAATTATTTGATTTGCTTAAAATAACTAAAAATTATATTTTGTAGCTAAAATTATAAATCTAAACGTTTAATTAAAGTTAGTTGCTTACGAATACATTTTGTGCATTCAAGAAATTGTAAGTTCCTGTTCTTGTAATTATGAAACCTTAACCTAACTTACATACTACAATATAATACTACAGGAAAGAACAAAACCTATTGTCTGGAAAGGAATTGTCCTTAAGTTATAGCCACAAACCGATTTTTGTAAGTAAACTGAAACCTATGAACTATATTTGTAAACCTAATACTGAATAAAACTTACAGCTAAAGCTACTCTACTACAAAACACAGCCGTTGTAAGATTGCTCGAAGAAAATCGATCCGTGGACACTTCTACCGACAACAAGCTTTAGAAAAATCGTCAGCTAATCGATTTACATATTCGCCATGCAATCGCTTTCCGACATGCACGAAGACCAAACACCCCACAATGCTCAAACGCTCGACGAGGATCGGTCAGATTGCGTGAGCTGTAACCGCCCCAACAGTGCGGAAAATATGGTGCAGTGTGACAATTGTCAAACTTGGTGGCACTTTTCGTGTGCTAGTGTATCGAATTCGATTGAGCACCGTTCGTGGTCTTGCCCACAGTGCCAAGTGGATGACTTGACTAGTAATGTGTCAGCATCTCGTGCATCTCGTTTATCCGGCAGATCAGCGAAGTCCGCCAGGTTGAATTTGGAACTGGAAAAGTTGGAAGAGCTGCAGGCCATCCAGAAGAAATTTGTCGAAGACAAATACAAGCTGCTTGAGTCCCAGATAGAGTTGGGCGATGACAGTGATAGTATCCGGAGTAAGCGCAGTATAAATAGTAGGAAGTCAAGCCATGCCAAGGTGATGAAATGGGTTAGTAAATGTGCAGAGCAGATAGACGCCACCAGTACCCGTCAACCGTTGCCGCCAGTGCCCATCAACCAGGAAGAGCCGAACCCAACCACAGCTAGCGGAAATGTTGCATCCCAAGGACAACAGGAGCGAAGACAGAGTCCCCTCAAACATCCTTCTTTGGCGAATCAACGCTCTACACCGAAGCCGACGGACGCCAATCGAAAGACAGATGGAATAATTAGAATGGATCCGAAACGAGATGGTGCTTCAGCCGGCCATATCGTATTCAACAGGATTACAGGTACGGCACCTTTAGCACAGTCAACGCCAACGCAGATACTAGCTGCAACGACAGGACCACTTCCAGCGCTGGCACCCCCGCTAGCTTCAGCACAGCTACTTGCACCAGCAGTGTCGTTCCCAGGACTGGTAGCCCAGTCTTCGTCGGTACCGCATTCCGGGTTGGCACCCCCAACAAAATCAGCACCACTGTCGGAGCCAGTATTTCTGCCTGTACCATCATCAGTATCGGATCCTCCGCAAATATCCCGGCCACCAGTACCGATATCCCAGTCTGAGGCAACATTGGATCCATCATCTAGACCGTACTCCGTACCGATTCCACCACTGGAGCGCACGCTGGCATCAACACACGAGCGAGCGCCGATTGTTACGCCACTTCCGTTTTCAACAGCCCCGCTTCCAGCAGGATGGCCACCCGCATCTTCTTTGCGACCAACATCATGTTTTAAACCACCAGGTAGGCCAGATAATCAACCTCTACCTATAAGTATTCCACCAGATGATGATGCTAGCTTGCAACATCTGTTCAAGCAATTTGGTAGCATTGCTCTATCGCCGTCACATATTCCAATGCTCAATGCAAATGTATCGAATTTTGCCCCCTCCCCCCCGCAGTTAGCCGCCAGGCAAGTCATGCCTCGCGATTTACCCCCTTTTCGGGCAACCCCGCTGATTGGCCCGTATTCATAAGCAGTTTTATGAACTCAACACTTGCTTGTGGGTATTCTAGTGCCGAAAATTTATGTCGTCTTCAACGATGCCTAAGAGGAGCAGCGTACGAAGCTGTACAAAGCCGACTACTCCTCCCTGAGTCGGTGCCTCATGTATTGGAAACACTACATATGCTTTACGGAAGACCAGAACTACTTATTTCTGCCCTCCTAGACAAGGTGCGTTTAGCTCCAGCACCGAAAGTTGACAAATTCCAAACTATCATCGATTTTGGAATGGCTATTCAAAGCCTTTGTGACCATTTGGAAGCCGCAGGACAAACCGCACATTTGTCAAATCCGTCATTACTTGTGGAATTGGTTGCAAAACTTCCTCCACATTTACAAATGGAATGGGGGACGTATCTTCAGAGTTTCCAGGAAGTAAATCTTAAAACTTTCGGAAGCTTTATGTCAAGTGTAGTGAGATCAGTGAGTAAAGTAGCAGTATATTCCAGTAACCTCAGTAGCAGTGGAAGATCAAATGTCAGCGAGAAAATCAGACCAAAGGCAAGAGGGAATGTCAACGCTCACCAAAGTGTCCAAGATCCTGGTCCCGGAACGAGTTCGTCTGCAAATCTGGAAGAAGGAAAGTTGTGTCCAGCTTGTAAAAACACCGGTCACCGCATCCAGGAGTGTCGTACGTTCAAAGCGCTTTCTGTAGATGATCGCTGGAAATCTGTTCAGTCAAATGGACTTTGTCGGAACTGCCTCAACTCGCACGGAAGACGAAGCTGCAGGAAGGCAAGTTGCTGTGGAACAAATGGGTGTCAATTCCGCCATCATCCGCTTCTACATTCTTCGCGTAGTCATACTGGTTCGTATTCACGTTCGCCGGTGCACACTGCAGAAAATCACACGCATCGTTTGGTGGAACAATCGCTGCTGTTCAGAATTTTGCCAGTGACTCTCCACGGACCCAAAGGAACAGTGGAGACTTTCGCCTTTCTTGATGACGGCTCATCCTTAACGCTAATTGAACACAGTTTGATCGACCAAGTAGGAGTTGATGGTGACACAAAACCTTTGTGTTTGATGTGGACTGGAAACGTGACGAGGGTGGAGAAAGAATCTAAGCAGATTTCTTTGGTCATCTCAGCCGCTGGCGGAAGACAACATTCGCTAGAACAAGCGTGCACCGTAAAGGAGTTGTCTCTACCCAAACAAACGTTGTCATATGAACAGTTGGTGAAGCAGTACTCATACCTTAAAGGGCTTCCCGTTAAGAGCTACAGGGATGCAGTTCCGAAAATATTGATTGGCGTCAACAACCTTAATTTAATGGTTCCACTGAAAGTAAAGGAAGGAACTGGTCGCCAACCAGGAGCAGCGAAAACTAGATTGGGTTGGTGCATCTACGGCGGTGAGGGATTAAATAAAACGGGAACATCGGTCAACTGCCATTCCTGTGTTTGCACATCAGATCAATCTCTGCACGACCTTGTTAAGGATTTCTTCACCACGGAGGATGTCGGGACGCAACCAGCGATTCAACTGCAATCTGAAGAAGACAAACGAGCTCAACGGATCCTGGACGAAACGACGGTTAGGGTCGGTAACCACTATGAAACCGGTCTACTGTGGAAGCATGACAACATAGAGCTTCCAGATAACTACAACATGGCTGTACGGCGACTCGAATGCTTGGAGCGGAGAATGGATCGGAGCCCAGAACTCAAGCAAGCTTTGCAGAAACAATTAGCAGACTACCAACTCAAAGGCTATACACATCGCGCAACGGAGGAGGAGCTAGCAACTGCTGATCCAAGACGTGTATGGTATTTACCTCTAGGGGCAGTAATAAATCCACGAAAGCCTGGGAAAACTCGCATGATTTGGGACGCTAAAGCGGCAGTTAACGGAATTTCTCTCAACTCAGCGCTGTTAAAAGGACCAGATCAACTGACGTCGCTTCCAGGTGTTCTGTGTCGCTTTCGCCAGTTCAACATCGGCGTCTCGGCAGATTTGAAAGAGATGTTCCACCAAATATTCATGCGCAAACAAGATCGCCACTCGCAACGATTCTTATTCCGCAATGATCGTTCCAGTATTCCGGACATCTATCTCATGGACGTGATGACATTTGGTTCAACGTGCTCCCCAGCTTCAGCCCAATATGTCAAAAATAAAAACGCTGAGGAATTCAAAGAGTTGTACCCTAGAGCCTCGGAAGGAATAGTACAGAACCACTATGTTGACGATTCCCTAGAGAGCTACGACAGCATTGAGGAGGCAATCAAAGTTTCCCAAGAAATGCGTTCAATTCACGAAAATGGTGGTTTCGAACTGAGGAACTGGTTGTCGAACAGCAGTGAAGTGTTGAGTGGACTTGGTGAACCGCTTATCAAAGAAGACAAACAGCTCTCAGCAGACAAGTCAAACGAGTATGAACGTGTTCTTGGACTTCTATGGTTGACACAAGAAGACGCCTTCTGTTTCTCAACCCAAATGAAACAGGAAATCTATGATTTAATTGAAAATAGCACCAGTCCTACAAAGAGACAAATGTTAAAGTGTTTGATGTCGCTTTTTGACCCTCTGGGACTACTATGCCACTTCATAGTGCATGGAAAAATCTTGTTACAAGAAGTGTGGAGAGTAGGAGTTCAGTGGGACGAGAAAGTAAACGATGACTTGAATAGAAGGTGGAGAAATTGGACGAGCCTATTTGAGGAAGTTCGCACCCTTAAAATACCTCGCTGCTACTTCCTGGGTGCTACCAGCGAACACTACAGGGATCTCCAACTCCACATCTTTGTTGACGCGAGTGAAGCTGCGTACTGTGCAGCTGCCTACTTTAGAACGTTGAACTCCCAAGGGATCCCGGAGTGTGTGCTGGTTGCGGCGAGGACAAAAGTAGCGCCTTTAAAGACGTTGTCAGTGCCACGACTAGAACTGCAGGCCGCTGTGCTGGGAGCATGTCTGATGCAGTTCGTGGAAGAGAGCCACACACTGGTCATTACGAGGAAGGTGTTATGGAGTGATTCGGCTACGGTCCTTTCCTGGCTTCGAGCGGACCATCGAAGGTATAAACAGTTCGTGGCGTGCAGAATAGGAGAGTTGCTGACAATCACCGATGTAGATAACTGGCGTTGGGTTCCATCTAAGCATAATCCGGCAGATATTGCAACAAAATGGGGAAAAGGCCCCGATTTGGCAGCAGACAGCGTTTGGTTCAAAGGCCCTGGTTTCCTACAGCTACCTGAAATGGAATGGCCAAAGCAGCGAGCTTCATCATCACCAACGGAAGAGGAGTTACGTCCCTGTTACACTCACAAAGAAATGACAATTCCGGTGCAGCTGATACATCTCGAGCGCTTTTCTCAGCTGAGCAGAGTCCATCGCGCAGTAGGTTACGCTTTGCGATTCATCGGTAACCTGAAGCGGCAGTTCACAGGCAGGCAGCGATCCGTTGGCCCGTTGACGTCAGAAGAGCTGCAGAAAGCGGAAAACCTTCTTATTCGAGAGACGCAGTGGCAGAGTTTTCCAGATGAGATGGTGATGCTAATACAGAATAGGTCGAAACCCAGAGAAGAGCAAATAGCGTTAGCGAAAACCAGCAAAATATATCAGTTGTGCCCAATCTTGGATGAAGAAGGTATTCTTCGTGTGGATGGCAGAATAGGAGCAGCCCCGAACGTTGATCAAGAGATGAAATTTCCGGTTATTCTGCCTAGGTGCCATAAATTCACAGACCTCGTGCTCAATAGCTACCATCGTAAGTATCTACATGGTAATGCAGAAACGATCGTGAATGAAATTCGTCAACGATATCACATACCACGGATAAGGACGGCGTTGAATAAAGCAATGAAAGCGTGTCAATGGTGTCGGGTTTACAAAGCTTTACCCAAGATTCCCCGTATGGCACCACTACCACTTGCGAGACTGGCATCGTTCGTACGACCATTCACGTATGTAGGAATAGATTTTTTTGGCCCGTTGACTGTGAAAATTGGGAGAAGTAACGCAAAACGATGGATAGCACTATTCACATGTCTGACTATACGCGCAGTACATGTTGAAGTGGCATACAATCTCACCACCGACTCATGTATGAAGTGCATACGGCGGTTCATCTGCCGTCGGGGATCTCCGTCCGAAATTTATTCGGACAACGGAACCAATTTTCAAGGCGCAGAGAGATTATTGAGGGAGCAGATCGAGAAATTAGCTGTTACATTCACGGGCACAAACACCAGGTGGATTTTCAACCCTCCGGGGACTCCGCACATGGGCGGTGCGTGGGAACGGATGGTGCGCTCTATAAAAACTGCAGTGGACACGGCATACAACAACTGCCGCAAGCTAGATGACGAGGCGTTGGAAACGTTTATGGTAGAAGCTGAAATGATTGTGAACAGTCGTCCACTGACATATCTTCCACTTACATCGGAGGAATACGAATCCCTCACACCGAATCATTTTCTGCTGGGGAATTCATCTGGTGTACGGCTACCGGCAGTGGAGGCAACAAATCCAGCGGACGCTCTAAGATCTTCTTGGGGCCAGATTCAACAACAACTCGACATATTTTGGCGAAGATGGATACGGGAGTATCTCCCAACGTTGACTAAACGTCCGAAGTGGTGCGGCGAGGTGAAACCGATCTCTGAAGGTGAACTGGTCTTTGTGGTTGGTGATGGCAGAAGGAATGAATGGACAAGGGGTCGTATTATCCAAGTAATAAAGGGGGTCGACGGTAGAATTCGGCAAGCTATAGTTCAAACTGCGAGGGGGCTAGTGCGTAGGCCGGTGGCTAGGTTGGCGGTTTTAGAAGTTGACGAGAATGGTAAAACTGGACCTGGTGGCCAGTGTTACGGGGGAGAGAGTGTTGAAACTGGGAACACTGTATGTGACGGTACAGTAGGGGCGGACGCAAGTTGTCAACGAAGCTGTCAACAAGACTGTCAAGGTGACAGACACGAAAGAGCAGAAGGAAGATAGAGGAAAAAAGAAGAAAGGTCATTATACTGTGAAGAGTGAATTACGATTGATAAAAAGGTGGAATTGAAAATTCTAATTATTTGATTTGCTTAAAATAACTAAAAATTATATTTTGTAGCTAAAATTATAAATCTAAACGTTTGATTAAAGTTAGTTGCTTACGAATACATTTTGTGCATTCAAGAAATTGTAAGTTCCTGTTCTTGTAATTATGAAACCTTAACCTAACTTACATACTACAATACAATACTACAGGAAAGAACAAAACCTATTGTCTGGAAAGGAATTGTCCTTAAGTTATTGCCACAAACCGATTTTTGTAAGTAAACTGAAACCTATGAACTATATTTGTAAACCTAATACTGAATAAAACTTACAGCTAAAGCTACTCTACTACAAAACACAGCCGTTGTAAGATTGCTCGAAGAAAATCGATCCGTGGACACTTCTACCGACAACAACCCCCCCCCCCCTCTTTTCTTTTTTTCACCACGGCCCCAACACCACCACCAAAAAATTATTTATTTTTATAATAATAAATAATATAACACACTTTTTTTTTTATTTTTTTTTTTTTTTTTTTTTTTTTAATAATTTAAAAAATTAATTTAAAAAAAAACCCCCACAATCCCCCCTCCGCGTCTCTCTCTCCCCCCAAACCCCCCCCCCCCCCCCAATTTCCCTTCCCCCCTTCCCCAAAAGCCCAAGAGTCATCAGACAAAACTGAGCATGGGGATTCCTTCGTGTCGTCGATTCGTTGTAAAGGGTTCCTGTCTCCTCTGATAATACTTCTTCATCTCCGCCTTTCCTTTTAATGACTTTCTAAACCTCAGGATCGAAGTTCGGAGCCAATTTGTTTGGCTTTGACATACATTTTATCAGAACCTTGTCGCCTTCTGCGATAGCGTTTGGTTTTGCGTTGCGACACCTGTCAGCATATAATTTCCCTTTTTTCTTGCGTTCCTTGTCTCTATCACCTATTTCTTCGTCGACGTCTTTTGGTAGCTTGATAGAGGGAATCTTATCACGGATGTTTTGACCAAAGAGCAGCTCGGATGGAGTTTTTCCCGTAGTCGAATGTGGAGAAGATCTATACATCAGTAGATATTTGTTGAGGTCGCTTATCCAATCTGCGTTTGTTGCCTGGCTGATGGATAGCCTCTTCAATATCGACCTGTTTTTCCGTTCCACTTCGCCGTTCTGTTGCGGTCAATAGGGAGTTGTGCTGATAAGCTTAATATTGTTGGATTCACAAAACTGCCTGAATTCCGCACTGGCGAATTGTGGACCATTGTCAGCGGTAATTGATATTGGCAGTCCAAACCGAGCAAAAATCGTGTTCAAGCGTTTCATTGTTTCTCTTGAGTCTATTTTCGTCATAATCTCAACTTCGATGTATCGACTAAAGTAATCAACCACAACAAACAGATAGTGCGCAGAAAGGGAGTGGGCCTAGGAAGTCGATAGCCACATGTTGCCAAGGTTACGACGGCAGCTCTCTTCGCTTCATAAGCTCTGGTGCCGCGGGCGCAGCAACCAGAATACATCCGCGGCAGCTTTTAACATACTTTTCTACCTGTGTATCCAATTTTGGCCACCACACCTTAGCACGCAATCGCTGTTTCATTACGGTCATTCCCGGGTGACCCTCGTGAGCCAAATCAAGGGTTCTTGCTCTGAGCTTCTCTGGAAGTACAATCCTTGTTCCACGCAGCAAAAATTTTTCCGGCAAAGCATAGTTCCGTTTCAAACATTTTGAACGGAGCTGCAGCTTCAGACCATTCTCCTTGCCGTAAACCAATACCAACCGATTTAATCGTACTATCTGCTTCTGATTCATGTTCTATTTCAGACATTTTCAACGCTACTGGAGCCGAATTGATAGCTACCCAATTCACGTAATGCTCCGTATAGGCTTCGAATGGCTTACCAATCTGCTCAAGTGTTAGTACCAATCGTGATAGGGGGTCCGCTATGTTTGTTTTTCCCGGACGATAGACTACTTTCCCTTTATATGTTAGTAACCGAACCACCCACCTTTCAATCCGGGCACATGGCTTGGATCTTGGCCCAAAAATAGTTTCCAAAGGCTTATGGTCTGTTACCAATTCAAATGAACGACCGTATAAGTAGTAATGGGAAACGTTCGACTGCCCAAACTAGAGCTAACGCCTCCTCAATTTGGGCATATCGATTCTCGACGTCTGTCAGACTTCTACTCGCGTATGATATTATTCTTGGACCACTGTCGTTTACTTGAATTAGAACCGCAGGACTAGCATCGGCTATCAATTGAGTTCTATTCTTTCGATCATTGACATTGAAAAAGCCTAATATTCTCGGGTTCATCATGTGCTGTTTCAGCTTATCAAAGGCCATTTGATGCTCCCGATTCCATACGAATCTGTTCTGTTGCCTGGTCAACTGTCGGAGAGGATCTGTGAGGGTTGCTAAATCGGGAATAAATTCCCAAAAAACGTCTGATTTCTTCTGAAGTTTTTGGTTGTTGAAAATTTTGGATTGATTCCAATTTGTCGGTATCGGGTTTGATGCCATTTTCTGACAAAAAGTGGCCCAAAAACTTCAGCTCAGTCACGCCGTAGACACATTTGCTGTCGTTTAATAAAACATTCATATCCATCAACTTACGACGTACTTTATCCAGCCGTCCATCATGCTCCTGTCGATCAGCACCGAAAACAATGACGTCATCGATAAAGTTGACACAGCCTTCGCACTCACTTAAAATTTGTTCCATGATTTTCTGGAATAACTCAGGAGCGCAGTTAATTCCAAACATTAATCGGGTGTACCTGAATAAACCCCTACGTGTGATGAACGTTGTTATCTCTCTGGATCTTTGGGATATTTCCACCTAGAAATAAAACTCATCTCATAACTTTCCGAATTTTATTACTTATCGAAAAATTGTCGTTAGTATACAAAGCAGTTTTTTAAGTCGTTCTTCAATTTAATCGTTTTGGGAACATTAATTCAAAGGAGTTTATAAAAAAGAAAAAACTTAAATCAGCCCACCTGATGAAACGCGTTCTTCACATCCAGTCTGGAGAACACTTTTGCTTTAGCAAGATGCGGAAGAAAATCTTCGATGGTTGGCAAAGGATGGTTTTCTCCTTTCAACAGCCTCATTTGCCCGCCGCATGTCGATACATATGCGCACATCTTCACCCTTCGGTACCACGACTACAGGTGACACCCATTTAGATGGACCATTTACTTTTTCGATAACTCCTTGAGCCACCAATTCATCGATCTTTTTATCGACTAGCGTGTACAAATTGAAGTCCTGAATCATACAATTTTTCGTCGTTAGACATAAGTTATCCAAGCAAGACTAAGGCTTTAGCTTCGTGGCAGGAACAATGGTCTAGCGATACGCAAGGTAGTTTCTGTTGTGGTATTGTAAACGCTGTGAATACGGTAGCGTTGTTACTAAGTTCAACAGGCGACAGATTGTAGTTATTTCTTAATTAATCAGCAATCACTCACGGATTGCAGCTCATCTGAAAAGAAACAACATAATAGATGATGATCTATGCGATTATGGTAGTGGAATTACATCTCCCAACCACCTAGCCTTTTTCGGTGTACAATATGATTCATTTCGTCGTGATTTGTGGAGAACCATTATCAAGGAAGAAGATCTTCCAGATATAGGGGCCAATTATAGAAGTCGAGTCGACCGTCACTTTGCCCGACAGGTCTACTTTGCTATCAAGATCGACGAAATTTTGTCGAGTTGGTCAACTCAATCGACCACTCGGAAACTTGTGACAGATCTGTCTCATTTTGTCGATTAAGAGTTTGTTTTGATACGCGTTTTTCGTCGGTTAGTGGTAATTGGCTGAGCAAGGTAAGAAATGCACAAAATCATTATTTTTTTCTCAGGTGAACTAACACAATAACTATTTCCTTCTAGCAAAAAAAAAAAGTTTAATCCTGTTAAAAACAAAACAAATTACCGTCAGTTTGAATGGCTCATCGAACAGATGAACATTAGTTTAGACATTTTTCAGAGGCATTTGTGGCGTGAAGCCAGCAAAACTAATGTTAAACAGAAGTGGTGAGAAATTGACTAAGACCTCAATTCATTAAGATTCTCCTAATGAATCGGAATTAGGATGCGCCTTAGTTCGGAATAACATAAAGTAAATTTTATTGTCTCGTTTCTGTACTATTACTTTTGTGATCCTAACATTGGTTCTCAAGCACAGTCGGTGGCCACACGGAGACTCAGAACAACAGTAGAAGTGATGAGCTTTTGAAATTAATCTTTGACTCACTAACCGATGAAAAACGCGTATCACAACAAACTCTTACTCATCCAAATGTGACAAATCAGTCACTAGTTTCCGAGCGGTCGATGGAGTCGACCAACTCGACAAAATTTCGTCGATCTCGACATCTGTAATAGCAAAATAGATTTGTCGATCAAAGTGACGGTCGACTCGACTTCTATAATTGGCCTATGTCAGCCGGTATAGGGTGCTTGTCACCTTCAACGATTGCCAATTGCAAAAGTGCCCGTGTTGCCAAAAACGGGGCGGAAGCCGTGCCGTAGGTGACTTGTCAGCTCTAGGACACGAAGAGATTCGGAAGGATCCTTCCTCCAGAACACTCGAAATAGTGGTGTGTAGCGCCAATCGACGTACATTTGCCTGTACATCTTGGCCACGTCAGTAGCCAACACATGAAGGGGTATACGGAATCGTAGTGAAATTGCCTGGAGATCGCTTTGAGTAATTGCACCAATCTTCATTACATCATTCAGCGACACCTTTGCAGGCGCATCAAGCACCAGGCGACACTTAGTAGTAGTATTCGAAGGTCGAAGAACTGCATGATGAGGTTAGTACCATTTGATGGTACCTGGTGGATCCTTTCTTTCATCAATTTCCATACAGAGACCAAGAACTTCGTAGTCATTCATGAATTCTTGATATTGCTTCTTCAAATCTGGACACTGTGAAAGTTTTCGCTCGAGTGTATGGAATTTTCTTAAAGCTAACGACCTGGAACCACCCAACTTACTGACAGTATCCTTCAGAGGTAACTCGACAATATACCTCCCGGATGCATCTCTACGATGAGTAGCTTGAAAATGTTGTTCACATTCATCTTCTTCGGTGTTAGACTGATAAGCACTACCAATATCTTCGACTTCCCAAAATCGTTGGATGGACTGATTTAACTCAGCCATGGTTACGGTATGCGAATAGACAATTCCGTCAGAAACAGCACCTTCATCATACACACCACCTACCACCCAACCTAATTGGGTCTCACGCAGAATTGAAAGACTGTCGGCCAGTAATATCTCTCCTGGTAACAACAATTTCAGGAACCACTCGTTGCCAAGAAGCATATCCACTTCACTGGACTGGAAGAATGTGGGATCTGCCAAGTGCACTCCAACTGGAAGCTCCCACGAACTGATGTTTATACCCGAAGTTGGAAGATCTGCTGTTACTTTGTCAGTTATCAGGCAATTGACCTTGGCTTGGAAATCACTGTACCTCGACGACAGATGAACCACGCTGCTATTGGACGATTTGGTTTTAATTCCATTCACTCCAGCCACAATGACGCTCGACGGTTCCTGCTTCAAACCCAGCAAATCACTCATTGAACTAGTTATCAAATTAACCTGAGATGCGCTGTCCAATAAGATTCTACATGGGTGGTGTTCCCGAAGGGAAACCAATTTTTACAGCAGCCGATTAATTTTCAGCAACGCTTAAAAACTATAATTTATTTATATTCCATTATACAAATTCTTACTAGATAACATATGCTAGTACTTACAAGAAGTGGTTTCTTCTTCCACTATTTCCACTTCTACAATCCCAATCGAAATAGAGACGATATTGGGTACCGCTACCCTATTAGTAGACCATATGCAGGTGCTATTAAATTCACGATATAAGTTTAGCCTATCATTCTACTCTTTCTCTATATTTGTCTACTTACAGGATAACTGGCTTTGCGGACCTTTATTTCTTTCCGTTTACGGGGATTTTTTCCGTTATTCTCGGTGTATTCTCCTACAAATTGGCGACTGCGGGGCGAATTGTTATGTTTAGTATTTTGTTTTGATTTGTACACTAATTCATGTTATATTTATTTCAGGTCCTTACCTACGGAATCCTACTGAAAGCAGAATCTGAACCTTACCGATTATTAATACACTCGGTCAAACTTCTACTCCCCAAATTTCCAAACAAACCAAACTTTACGCATCTACGGTTGTTTTTCCAAAGACTAAATTCTTACAATGGCGATTATCTGACTACCACTCAATCAATTATTTATTCTAATGTTTATGTTTACCCCTATCCCAACCAATGACGTCTATATAAGGTCTGGGGCAACGCACTGCTTGCTTGTATTGGAAGCAAAAATAATGTAAACATTACTGAGCTGACGAGTGATGACGTAACACTAATCAACTGTCTATGGGCGTGCATAGGTCCAGGTAAAAAAATCGCTTCAAACGTGTATTATAAATGCTGAATTGCGGAAATAATCATGATACACATGCCATTTATTGAGCAGAAGCATTTCCTCCCGGTAACATGGGTAATTTATAGTGAATTTAACTGAATTTAATTGAATTTTTGCCACATTAACTTTCAAAGGCTGGGACTTGACAATCGAGTGGCGTATAGAGCTAATTTTCCATCATCGATAGACTGGAATCGGTTGAAAAGTTAAGTTTTATAGCGCACACAATAAACAATCACGGAACGAATGAATGAAAAAAATAGTATGACGTATCACTTTCCGAGCTCTTGTGCAGCGTGCGCAAGGAGTGCGCTGGTATTAGTGTCATAAGCGAATTTTGCTCATTTCACTAATATTGTTGTGGCTACTGGGCCAGAACTTATATAGACGTCATTGTCCCCTCCCCCCCCCCCCCCCCTCCTCCCCCCCCCCCCCACCCCCACCCCGCCCGCTTGCCCCCCCCCCCCCCCCCCCCAAATTTTCCGCGCCGCCCCGCTCCCCAGCCGCCGCCCCACCCCCCCCCCCCCCACCCCCCCCACCCCCCTATTTTTCCCCCCCCCCCCCCCCCCCCAAACCCCCCCCCCCCCCCCCCTAACTTTCCCCCCACCCCCCCCCCCCCCCCCCTTCGCAATTTCCCCCCTTCCCCCCTTGGTCCCCCCTTCGACACCCCCCCGCCCCCAGGACTTTCGATTCTTCCCGTCCACCACGAAAACCAAGTCGCCCTCCTTGAGCGGTTTCTGTTCGTCGATCCATTTCGTTCTATGGTTGATCGTCGGGAGGTACTCTTTACTCCATCGTTCCCACATTCGGTCTGCGAGCAACTGTGAGCGCTTGTGCATATTTCGCAGAGCTTCCGCGGGATCCATCGTACTGCTAGATATCATTGAATCTGCCCCAGACACTGTGCCCCGGAGGAAATGGTTCGGAGTCAGTGCTTCGGTTTCGTGCGAGTCCTGCGGTAGGTACGTCAGCGGTCGCGTGTTGATCATGTCGGCTGCTTCTGATAGTGTCGTAACCAGGATCTCGTCAGACAACTTTCTTCCATCGTCGAGTGCCCGCATTTCAACGACCCCACCATCCGTTCCCAGACGCCTCCCATATGTGGAGTTCCAGGTGGGATGAAGTGCCAGGCGGTAGTCGAACTGCTTACGGTCTCTGCGCAGTCCTGGTTGATATTCGCCATCTTGACCATCTCGTTGTTCGCCCCATGAAAGCAAGTTGCATTGTCGGAGAATATTTCCCCCCCTCCTCAGAAAACCCCCCCCCCCCCCCCCCCCCCCCCCCCCCCCCCCCCCCCCCCCCCCCCCCCCCCACCCAAAAAAAACCCCCCCCCCCCCCCTTCCCCTCCCCCCCCCCCCCCCACCCCCCCCCCCCCCCCCCCCCCCCCCCCCCCCCCAAGGCCGGAAATGAGGAGTGACTCGTTGAACCGGTAGTGGAGCCATCTTCGGTGTTTGCGGGTGGCACTTGTTGACTTTTAATGGACAGCAGAGCTTAAATAAAACGCCTGTTGTCTAATGAACGATCAGAGAACTAGTGAATATTTTATTAGGTTTCCAAGATAACATAAAGTCATGGGTTGCTTCGATTTCATCACTCCTCCTCAACCCATGGTTTCTTAAATTCCCATCGCTTCACAGCATGGAATTAATTTGGCAGCTGGTAACGGTTTCGTTAAGCCATCCGCGATTTGCTGATGCGTACTAAGATACACAACGTGGATATCACCTCTTTCCAAAGCATCGTGAATAAAATGATGACGTATGTCGATGTGCTTTGTCCTAGGGTGGTATCCTCCATTTTTAGCTACAGCGATGGCACTTTGGTTGTCGCAATGAATCACGATATTCTCTTCGTCCTCGAACAGTCCTCGTAATCGTTTCCACCAAAGCGCCTCCTGTGTTGCAGCCGACAGCGCCATGTATTCGGCTTCGCAAGTCGAAAGAGCAACGGTCTGCTGTCGTTTGCA
Organism: Aedes koreicus; assembly: GCA_024533555.2. Classification (NCBI taxonomy): domain Eukaryota; kingdom Metazoa; phylum Arthropoda; class Insecta; order Diptera; family Culicidae; genus Aedes; species Aedes koreicus. The sequence continues at coordinate 18,446 of JAHHFK020001219.1, read as the reverse complement.
ATTCCACGAAATAGCTCCTCCTTGAGCTGTAAACAAGTACCCAGTAACGGATTTTCTGTCCTCGTGGTCAGATGCCCAATCTGCGTCGAAAAACCTTGTGTCGTCGGATTTCCATCTCGATGGTACGTCAAACGGTACTGGGATGTGCCCCTCAAATAACGCAACAGGTGTTTCACAGCGTTCCAATGTCTTTCACCAGGATTAGAGTTGAAACGGCTCAAGATATTCACGGCGTAACAGATATCAGGACGTGTACTTTGGGCTAAGTACATAAGACATCCGACAGCTTCCCGATATGGTATGTTCTTCATTGCTTCGGTCTCCTGAATAGTTGATGGACACATATCCTTTGTCAGTTTTTCGCTTACGTTCATCGGTATCTTTACAGACTTGCAGTTCGTCATGTTGAATTTGCTTAACACTGCCTCAACGTACGATTCCTGGTCCAGAGCAACTATTTTGTTGGTCTTTGTGATTCGGATTCCCAATACGTGTTTGGCCGAACCCATGTCCTTCATCTTGAACTCTTGACTCAAATTTGCTTTTATTTCTTTCTTCCAGCGCTTGCAGTTTGTAAAGATGAGGACATCGTCTACGTATACCGCTATGAACAGCACTTTGCCTTCGGCTATCTTGAAGTATACGCATGGGTCATACACAGTGCACTGGAGTCCAAATTTCCGAAGTGCAGCATCCAGCTTCGCATTCCAAATCCGGCTAGATTGTTTGAGGCCGTAAAGCGCCTTATTAAGACGACATACTTTAGCTCGATTTTGCCCATCCACGAAGCAAAAGGGTTGCTCCATGTATATTTCCTCCGTAAGCTCGCCTTGGAGAAACGCTGTGATGGCATCCATCTGGTCTATCTGCAAATTCCATCGTGCCGCCATCGCAAAGAGATATCGCAACGAACTGTAACGGATAACCGGGGCGTAAGTTTCCTCGTAATCCACCCCCTTTCGTTGCGAGTATCCTTTTACTACCAATCTTGCCTTATATCGATCGATATTGCCATCTCCGTCTAGCTTCATCCGGTACACCCATTTGCACTTGATTGCCTTGCGTCCTTCCGGCAAATCAGTGAGCGTCCATGTACCGTTAGAGATGAGGGCGTCGTACTCCTCCTTCATGGCCTGTTTCCAGCGTTCTGCATCATCACGTGATAAATAACATCTCATTGCTAGTAGGGCCTTGATTTGAAGACGACGAGGGCGCAACGGTTTTATCGGTAACGGGTTCCTGGATCGTTTCCTCGGTAACGGGCTGGATCGTAGGACGCCTCCGGTTATCTGAAAACTTCAAAGACGGCAATCCTGTGTTGTCGAGTTGAAAATCCTTATACTTGCCTGAGAGAAAGCGCTCCCGACCGCTGCGCCTCAACGCCTCAGGCGGGTTTGAAAATAGTTGCGGTGGGAGCGCAGGTTCCATTGCAGTGTCTTCAGCATCTTCAAAAGAATGTTCGCTTGAATAGGAGTCTTCTTCCGTGTCGTAGTAATCATCATCATGATTCTCCAGCGCCCCTTGGTTGGCTTCGTCGTTGGTCTCCAGGATTGGGAAATCCAATCTAACAAAGCTGCGGTCTGGCGTGTTCGATTTCACTGCTACTATCACTTCACGCTCACCGACTTCTTCGTCAATGAAGGTTACATCACGACTTTTAAAGATTACCTTTTTCTTCAAGTTGTACAAGCGGTATGCTTTTGTTTCATCGTCGTATCCAGTCAACAGACATTCTTCAGCCTTTTGGTCCCACTTTTGACGTTTTTGCTTCGGTACATGTGCCATCACAGTTGTACCAAAAATCCGAATGTGGGAAAGATTCGGCTTACGCTTTGTCCATGCTTCCTCTGGCGTCGTGTTGATACCCTTAGTTGGCGATCTGTTGATGAGGTAAATCGCTGCTGCCACGGCTTCTGCACAAAACGACTTTGGTAGCTTCGCTTCGTACAGCATGCACCTCGCTCGTTCCACTGCCGTCCGGTTGACACGTTCAGCGAGGCCGTTCTGTTCAGGAGTGTATTCTGCTGATGTCTGGTGACGAATTCCCAACTGCTTCAGGAAATTTTCGAAGCTCCTGTTCTTGAACTCCCAGCCATTATCCGTCCTAAGGACCTTCAGCTTTTTGCCACTCTGTCTCTCGACCATGGTATGAAATTCTTTAAACGTTTGCAGCACTTCTTCCTGCGATTTGGTGCGCAAAAAATAAACGAAGATCTTCCGAGTTTTATTGTCGGTAAATGACAAATAATAACGTGCTCCTCCTAACGATGTTTCTTCCATCGGCCCGCAAATGTCCGAGTGAACCAATTCCAGTTCTTCATTAGCCCTGGATCCAACGTGGTTGAACGGTAATCTTGTTTGCTTCCCGATGGCACAAATTTTACAGTCAGCGCAGTTCGTACCAGTTACCAGCTAGTCCGTTCTTGAGTTTCGCCAAACTTATGGAGTTCAGATGTCCCATTCGTTGATGCCACAACTTTGCTGTTGCTAGGGATGGACACGTAAGCGCTGGGGAGCTCTTCTGCTCTAGCTTGTACAAGTCGTTCGAACGACATCCGGTAGCGATTACCTTGCCGCTGGGATTCACCACCTCACAACCAGTCTTCCTGAAAATAACTGTGTGGCCTTGGTCAACAATCTTACCTACTGACAGTAGGTTTACTGCCAACTCCGGAATTAGCTCAACGTTTCGCACTTCGATCGAATCTGGGTTGCAGGTGGGTTGTAACTTGGCAGATCCTTCCGCAACGATGTTCATCACGGTCTTGTTTGCCGCGTAGATACTACCATTCGCTTTGTGAAGATTTTCCAACAATTCCTTGTTATTGGTTAGATGCTTGGCAGAACCAGAATCGAAGTACCAACTGTTGTCCGCTGCAGCGTCGCGCACCGACAGTACGGTGCAAAAGGCGTCTCCTTTGTTCTTCTGTTCACTTCGTTTCGCTGGTGCTTGACAATTTTTCGCAATGTGACCAAATTTTTCACACCGCCGACATTTTGGTCCTTTACTCTTCGAGTTTGTTTTTTCGTTGCTATGGTGACCATGGTAACCACTTGAATTTTTCTTTGTTGAAACAAACGCCGGTTCCATGGTAACCGCTGACACATCCGTCTCCTGGAGCAACTTGGTTTTGATGATGTCACCTGTGATTTCGATGCCGGAATTTTCCAGGCCCATCACCATAGGACGATATTCCTGAGGCAAGCCAGCCAACAGTAGCATACCAATCCACTTGTCGTCCAGTGGGAATCCGATTCCGATTAGCTGATGCGCCGTTGATACCATTCGATTTACGTATGTTTCCATAGAACCACAGCTGGTCAAATTTGTCGTAATTAGCTTGTGCAGCTTTTTCCATACTTCCGCTGCTGTCTTTACCTCCTCGACGTGAATATAGTTCAACGGATCGATTAGCAGGATAATCTTGCCTCGCGCAATCCTGTCCTTCCGCGCATCAACCACAGGAATAGTTCCGTCCGCATTCGGGGTAGGCTGTACCGCGTCCCAAAGGTCCTCCACTTCCAGAAAAGTCTTCACTGCAAACTTCCACGTTCTCCAGTTTTCGCGACCAACCAACCGTTCGATTGCCGGATGGTTCTGTGTGGTTGGGACTACATGCCCTGAGTCTCCGGATCCGTTACTTCTACCTGGGTTCGACATGGCTTTTAGATCTTGAGATTTTCACTAAATTATCTGGGCCCATAACCTAATGGACAGCAGAGCTCAAATAAAACGCCTGTTGTCTAATGAACGATCAGAGAACTAGTGAATATTTTATTAGGTTTCCAAGATAACATAAAGTCATGGGTTGCTTCGATTTCATCACCCGTTTTTTTTCCCCCCTCTTCCCCGCCGCCCCCCCCCCCCCCCCTTCCCCCCCCCGCCCCCCCCTCCAGAATTTCCCCCACCCCGCGCACCCGAGAGGATGGGTTTTTTTATCGAAAGAACACCCTTCGGAGTTCGCAAGCCGACCATCCATTCGCAATACACCTTCGTCGTCCAATCCGGTGAACTTTTGTACACCGGGCTGCTTTTTTTTTTTTTTTCAATTTTTCCACCTGTTCTCCCGGCTGGCGCTTCAGATTGTTTGTGCCTGCCGCCAAAGAATCGTTTCTGCTTGCTGGAGGTCTTCTTGTCCGATTGGGGCCTTCACCGACGAGTAGTTTACCGCAGACACTTCAATCATCCGCCGTTGTTTCGCCGTAGCTCGTGTGGTCACTATCGGTTCTCCCCTCCGCTTTCGTCGGCAGTTGGCGATAAAACGTACTACACTGGCTGTCATGCGCAACAGTTTCTTCCAGTGAGAAATCGGTTCAACGTCAATCACTCCGTGAAACAGTACAACCCCTCTCGTCTCTAACTCCGTCTCATCGATATGGGATTCTTGCGTTGGCCATTCTTCTTCCGACCGATATAGGAAAGACGGCCCGTTGAACCACTCACCTTCACCTTGCAAGGGTGGACCAAATTTCCCCCACTTAGTCAGTACGTCTGCAATGTTGAGTTGGGTTGGAATCCATCGCCAATCTGCCAAAAAATAGCTCAGGAAAAAACTTCTCCGGATTTCAGGAAGATACTTACCAGAGAGGGCGCTACCTATAAGTTCAACAAAGTATTTTTTCAAAAAATTTACGAAAGAACTCCTCTGAAGTTCAGGAGAAGTCTTCCTAGAAATTCCGAAAGTACCTTTCCAATAGAACTACCCAAAAGTGCTAGAGAGCTTTCCTGAAGTTCAAAATCAAACATTCCAGAATTTCAGAATGCGACTTTCTCGAAGCTCAGGAATTCCCAGAAGTACAGACAGATACTTCTCAAAAGATCAGAAAGAAACTTTCCAGTAGTACATGGGGACTTCCTAGTAGATCAAGCAGGAATTCCCATAAAATCAGGAACAAACTGCCTTAAAGTTCAGGATAAACTTCCCTGCAGTTCAAAAGAAGACTTCTCAGAAGTCCAGGAAGTAAATTCAAAGAAATTTAAGAAGATTTTCCAAGAAACTCTGTAGAGAACTTTTCCTCGCCGTCCCGGATGGGATTAATTAGAAGTTTCAAAAGTTACTAAGTTCAGGAAAAAACTTACCAAATGTTCGGTTGTTAGATGTGAATTTCCATGAAAATCAGGTTTAACTGCCAAGTAGTTTATGAGGGAAGTTTCTAGAATTTTAGCAAAGAGCTTTGCAGAAGATCAGGAAACAGCTTTCCTGAAATCCAAGAGATAATCACTGACAAATTGACGGAGCATTTTTTACAAAAAATATTCATATGACAATAGTTATATTCATTACCTATGACACCATATTAAAATATAGTAAACACCATCGTACCAACCATTCGCATCGTCCTATGAGCTAGGACACAAACTCCTTTAGGAGTTACAATTCCTTGGTTTCCATGTTACCGCGTTTATGAGATTTGATCGGTGAGAAAACTTCCACGAAGTTTAGCAGAGAAGCAAAAAAAAATAATTCAAGAACTTTATCAATACATCAAAAAATATAGAGGAAAATCAGAGAAACCTCCAAAAATAAAAATCCTCGATTGTGAAAAAAGAAAAATCCCAAAATCGTTGAAGTGAGATTGATCATTGCATATCTATACAGCAACCTTCGAATGTTAAATGTTAAAAGAAATAATGCTGTCAATAGCTTCATTATCGTCAGGCCTACATTATTTGGTGATAACTAAATAATAACTCCTATTCTGAATCATCTTTGAAATAGATATCGACTCTTGTCCACATAGTAATAGCAACAGCGTCCCAATGAGGTTTTCTGAATAACAAAAGCATAAGTGTAATTCACAAAACAAGAGTAAAAATGTAAAAACTTATTCTTCGACCATTAGAAATGACACCTTAATTGATGAAAGTTAAATCAACACTACAGTTAACAGTGAAGTTCTATTGTCGACTCGATCAGATTCAGTCGGCTTCTGTAATGCACAATTTTGCTCGACTCGACAGTGACAAGTGTCGAGTCGAGTTGCCCGACTCGACTTCTGTAATTGAGCCCATAGAATTGATATTGAAAACGAAATCTATGTCATTATACGAAGAGCTGGCTTATTTCTTTATCAAGTCAGATATTGATTTATAGTGTCTAGTTATTTGTTTTAGCCCCTTCTCACCTGGCCTAAATATGTTGTAAAACAAGAAGCCAATAAATCTATTTTGAAAAAAAAAAAGGAAGAATATTATGCCTGGAAAGGTACGGGAAAGAGGGATGGATTCTGTTAGGCATCATACTAGCTACCTTTTATGACTGAAATGTATCTGCACCTTAAGTTACTGCGATTGATCAGGGACATTTCTCACAAACTGCATATGCAGCACTAAAGCGGAGAAATAACTTCCTGGTAGGTTCTACCTATGCTTTTACTTTATTATTAGTTTAGAGTCCGCTCAACATACTCACAGCTGGTAAGTACAGAATAAATGCCAGCCTTCAATCACGATAAATGCTCTGCAACAGGGGAAATGCTTATTCCGATTTAACATGGTTGTCTAACACAATTTTAATGTACTTTCGTTTCATAACTGCATTGATTATTGTTTCCTTTTAGTTTAACTTTGCTTTACTACGTGTGAAATGTGGCTATATTTAAGATGCTTACGTTGAAGTCAGTATTCAATAGTATGCTTTGTTCTTCCCTATTCAGACTTACATTCCAGTAATAAATAACAATAGCAAATATATATTATATCTTAGGTACTTGCACAATCGATGCAGTGGAAGGAAAACATGAACAAAAGTCTATAATATATCTGGGAAATGCGTTGAGTTCAGGATCACCAGCCCGACAATATAAATGCACTTGCAGTTCAAAATAACATGAGCCTTAGCAGACAGAAACCGTTGACTGTATATGTATTTTGAATCGATTCAGCCAAAACATGAAGAAGGCCAACTATTGTACTTTTCAAAAAAGTAACTGAGGATACATTTCTGTAACATTTTAACAAACCAATCGTGTAAATATGCTTATCTCAGATATTCCTTCGGAAGTCGATAAACTCTTTTGAATTTGAATAACAATTTCTCTAACGATTTGCACGTTCTTGGTCTAGTTTTGCCTTTGTAACTATCGTGTATGTATATATGTCAATTTGCCTATTTAAAATATGAAGAATGCACAGCTGTTTAAATCTTCGTGACCAAACTGCCCAAGTTCAGTTCTTCGGGGATATCAATTTCTTCCAGATTGACCTCGCTGTACTTGTAAACCACGACCAGCGGGCTGACGATCTCTTCGTCCATCATGTACGTGTCTGATTCACTCTGGTTGGAACGCTCATTCAGCTGCTTCGTCAGCTTCTCGATGAAGATCGGTTTGATTTCGTTCTCGCAATCGTCCGTAGTGTAGGATTTAATGATCTGGAATTTAGGTTTTAAAGTCAGCCTGGAAGATGCGAAAAAAGCATAGCATAGCGAACATACCTTCAAAATTTGAGCCGTCGTTAAACACGTGCTGAGTTCCAGCAACGTTTGGACATCTTCCTCCGTCTTGCGGGCTTGCAGAATGCGAGAAATTTGAATCAGCGGCTCCAACGGCTTGATCACATCCGAACCCATGGCCATATTATGAATCCAGCCCTCCAAACAGCCCACGTTGTAGCGAATCTTCATGCCCGTTTTCCACATGCACAGGTCTCCTCTCAGCATGAGATTGTTGACCGCAACGGCGCAGATGTAGTACATGAGCTGCGCAGAGAATAAGTAAAATTGAACGTTCAATTTGTTGACCAAGAATTCTAAATTTTACTGAAATCATCGGCACAACTGCCTTGCCCTACCTGTTTGAAGATCTGCTCGATGTAGTAGGTCTCCATGCCGAAACTGGTCAGATGTTTGTAGAAGATATCCAATTGCTGAACCAGAGATTTCGGTTCCCGGCTCTGCTCAGGAGACATGTCGAGCGACATCGTTCGACCACGGCTTTTGCCGCGGGCCGTTTCGTCATGATCGAGAATGGCAGGGACGATGAACTGCTTGATCGATTCCTGCACCTGCCGTAGTAGAACTCCGTGCATCAGGATGATCATCTCGTAGATTACCTGCCGATACTCAGACAGGTCAAAGTTCTTCAACTGCTGTTTGTTCTGCACGTCTGTGTTATACTGGATATACTCCTGATAGCCGCCAAACTGTTTCAACAAGTTGTGTAAGCTGTGGAGGAATTGAAAAAACAGAAAGCAAATATTATCTGGAATTATTTATTGTAACGGACTAACGGAACTTACGTAAGGGTGTTGACTAGCCACATGACTCGAACTTCGGCTACGTTGGGTAGCTTGTACAGACGCTTGATCATCTGCACAAACCGTGTCAATAGCGAGCGCACATGTTGATCATTGTTGACCAAATCGGTATATCTGATGCACATAAACACCACATAGGCTGGTAAACTCGTAGTCAGCGTAACTGCCACTCTCGGTTTCAAGTCCGTCACCAATCGCTGGATGATCTTGTTCTCGTCTTCGTGCCAGTACTTCAGAATACCCTGATACGATTGCGCCTTCTTCTTCACCATCACCATCGACTGGAATTCTTCGTTCATAAGAATGGAATCGTTCAGTCCATGGTCTCGTAACCGATTCGAAAGAATGTTATTCTTCTTCGTTAGCTCCTGGATCTTGGCTAGTAACTCGTTCACCTGCTCCTGCAGATCCACATAAGCCGAGGTCGATTTCTTCAACTCATGCCTCAAGTACAGGTCACTCTGCTTTAGCGTTTCCATATTGTCATCGTTGGATCCTTCGAGTTTTCCTTGCAGAATCTGGTGAAGCTCCTGAACCTCTTTCTTCAGCGCATCGATGATCTTGTTGTTTTCGACCAGGGTTTCGTTGTTGGCATCCATCATCGCGCGCAGCTCCGACTCCAGCTGCCTATTAACTAACTTCTGCGCTTGGAACGCTTCCATCAGTTCCCCTTCATCGTGAATCCTCATACTGCTGACATCGCCGTTCGGATTGAACTGAGACTGACCCAGCGTTCTCAGCGACTGACTCTGCTGCGCTAGAACAGCCTTCAGGGAGATACACTCATCGCGGCGCCGTTTCAACTCCTCCTGCAGTGCATTGTGCTGTGCCTCCAGTTCGCGATCTTCCACTCCGCGCTTGATGCTGTTTCTCAGCAGGTTGTAATCCTGCCGTAGCTTTTCGATTTCCACCTCCAATTCCGAGGCACGAATCGAATCCTCCGTGCTGAAGGAGGCACTCTTGCGGAAGCGGGCGATCTCCTTACGGAGCTGATCGCTCTTGGATTTTTCCTCTTCGAAGAGTTTGCGCATTTTCAGGATGATGGCCGTTTGGTCCTTCTCCGGCGATTCCGAGGTGTTGGGGGTGGAATGGTCTAACGGGGTGAGAAACTCTTTAGTATGGGGGTTATTTGGGTCTATGTGGCTATGAGGACAGCGTAATGTTAGTCAACCAGGGTTTGGACATTCAGGTTAATAGAAAACGAGAGGTTATTACGATGTTTCTAAACTATTTAATGCTAGGCAATTGCAGTCTACAGCCGTAAGTAGCTTTGTTTGCAACTTAGGTAAATTTTCATCTCTTCAAATATCTTCTGAGTTAGCATAATTTGTATGATGCTATTCAGAAAAAAAAAAACAAATACACGAATAAACACTTTTTAGGATTTCTGTTCAGTGCGCAATTTACTCTTTTGAGATGGATGAGCGATATTTTCGGATAAAGTAGACAGTTAGAAAAAAAAAGTAATTATAGGGTCATGGCCAATTTTGATTGTCAAAATCTCCAAAACATTTTAAAGCCGTTTGGTTTGAAAACAAATGGACTAGTAAGGCTTAAGCGGGAATCGAACACTCACTTCGTGACACTCTCAATACGCCTGAACGACGCGAGAGCTGCTAATTGCACAACCACGATGCACACCAAAGTAGACGTAAATCAGGAGTGAGAGTTGTCAAGAAAACGAAAATCGAAAAAAATACTCTCTGATAACAAACTCCCATCTACATCTACAAGTGAACTAAGCAGTGTTGGTGTTAGTAGTGAATGTTTGATCATAGGTGATGTTATCACATTTTTCTTAATACAGCTGGTACAGGTCGAACCTAAAGGGTGTTCCGATCAAAATTTGGTCAAACAGTAATGTGTGTGAGTCGATCAAAGTTTTTATTAATAAGTCAAATTCTTTTTCTTTTTCAAGTTCAGTTAATACAGAATACAGGAGATATATTCAGCTAAGCTTCCTTTTTACCGAATGCGAATTTCAGGGTCTTTCGTTTAACACCTGCTATAAGATTTTGTACAATATCCTTGCCCAATTTATTTGCCGCAGAACGCCAGTTTGCCTTGAACTGTTTCTCGCTCACAACAGCTTTTTGAGCCTTCTTAAGGTTCCGCTTGACGATGGCCCAATATTGTTCGATTGGGCGGAGCTCTGGCGTTTTGGAGGGTTCTTGTCCTTGGGCACCAATTGAACGTTGTTGGCAGCATACCATGGCCTTTTTTCTGTAACGGCAAGATGGCAAATCCGGCCAAAATAGAACGGAACAATTATGTCGCTTCAGGAAAGGCAGTAGACGTTTTTGTCGGCACTCGCTCAGATAAATTTCCTGGTTGACGGTTCCGGTCGCAATGTAAACATTGCTCTTCAAGCCACAGGTAAAGATGGCCTGCCCAGATATTTCATCGCGAACTTTGACAATTTAATGTGCTTGAAAATATCTGCTACCTTTCCCCGTCCGGTTGCCGTATAAAATTCCTGTCCAGGAAGCTGTTTAAAGTCTGCCTTGACGTAAGTTTCATCGTCCTATACCACGCAATCAAACTTCGTCAGCATCGTCGTGTACAACTTTCGCGATCGTGTTTTGGTCGACGTGTTTTGTTTATCGTCGCGATTTGGAGTCACCACTTTCTTGTAAGTCGACAGTCCAGCTCGTTTTTTTAGCTCTATCCACGGTTGAAGGCGCCACTCCCAGCTTCTTTGCGACATCTCGGACGGAGAGGTTGGGGTTCCGCTCGAAACAGCGGGCAACTCTTTTTGTCGTTGCTGTGGCCTCCGGCTTTCGATTTCCCCCCGATCCAGCTTTCCTGGCTGTCGACAAACGTTCACCGTACACGTTTAATACGTTGGTAACAGTTGATTTAGCCACATTCAACAATTTCACCAACTTGGCGTGAGAGTAGTTTGGATTTTCGCCATGCACGTGCAAAATTAACCCTGAAAAGACTAAGGCGATTCTCTTTAAGGAAACCAACGAGGACCTAGGCTAGAAAATAGAAGGAAGATCAATAAAAACGGTGATAAGCTACAAACACTTAGGAATCTACTTGGATCGCACCAACAACTTTGGTACACATATACGAGAACTCTGCCATAAAATACAAGAACGATTGTAACATGCAATGAGGATTAAGCACGGAGGCCACCCGGAAACCATGGGACTCCTGTACAAAGCTCTCATCCGAAGTGTCGGTGAATATGGGGGCACAGCGTTTGGCAATGCGAGCAAAACCTACAGAGAAAAACTACAGGTTATAATCAATCAATGTTGGCGGAAAATAACCGGGTATAGTGATATTTGTGTTTCCTCACAATGTTTATCTTTTTAAAAGGCACAACTGTTTATGGTGATGTCAATCTATCAGTTCACAGTATGGAATGTTATGGTAGTTTGACGTCGGCACTCGCTTGCCCAGCAATGTTTACTATATTTTTGCTTCCAACGCAAGTAAACTGACTGATGGGCCGGACCTTACATGTACGTCATTGCTCTCAACCGCCTGATGACCGGACACAGTTTTGCAAACAACTGGCTGGCAAAGATGAAATTAATAGACGATCCGGATTGTGATGTCTGCCTGACCGAGGACACGGCAGATCATATAATACTACACTGCAACAAATACGCCATAACCCGCTCGGAATTCAATTTCGATAATAAATTCTGGACGCTGATTGATCTGTTCAAAATTCCTTTAATCGTACATACATTTTTTGACCGTTTGGTTCAATCTAAAGGTATCTAAAAACCATGAATATGTGAATGTGTGAATGTGTGAGTGTAAGTGTGTGTGTGTACGTATGTGGGCATGTGTGTGTGTACGTATGTGGGCATGTGTGTGTGAGAGAGTGTGTGCCAGTATGTGTGTATGTGTATGAGCGTATGACTCTGTGTCGGCGAAACCTTCTTCTCTTTTCAGAAAGCGAGTAATGGCGCTATATATAATCATAAGCCAAAAAAGGCTAGGACAAGAGTTAGTGCTCATGTCCCAACCGACAGTGAAGCTCTCACGCAAGAAAAGGCGCTACACCCTTTGATTTGGAGCTTGGATACAAATAGGAAACGCCTGTGTGGACAAAAAAGGAGTGCATTAACTTTCTTAGCTTCGTCACTCCCAACGACCAATATACATATAAATATACATATGCTTTCTCGCCAAAGAAAGCCTCCCGCACAATCCCATCCAACTTCCAACTCCAGATGTCTATGAAGGTAGCATGAGTTCTCAGCATCTTCTTAAGTAGACATCTAATCAACACTTCGCTCCCATCCCTTACTGATCATAAGGACCTGGCCTGGTGTTGTGCAAAGAGATTGATGGATGAAGAGCCTGTCACACCTAAGGCAGCTCTTCTGGCGCTTCCAGCGTCTCTACAACAGCCAAACCAGGGTTGCTATGCTATGCTGATTGATCTGTTCAAAACAAACGATATGGAAACTTTTCGAGGCGTTGTTCACTCTTTGAAAAAGGTGAAAATGGATTTGTAAACAATTCTACGGTTGCTTGAGCTTGTGCCCGTAGCACTTGATGCCTTGATGACTGCGCTGGCATCATCAACAAAGCGAGCAAACTCAAAACCACTGGGCATATGGCCTTTGACACCGGTCCCATAAACACCAGAGAAGAATAAGAAGAAAAAGAAGAATAAGTGCCTGCCGAAAATTGATGTGGCCGGACCTGGAGTCGGCCCATCATTTCAAGAGATTACTGGAGGAGATGCACCGGCTGAAGAAATACCTTATACCAAAGAACCTCAAACGGATTTACTTAAATAATTTCGTGGCCAAAACGGAGGGGAACTTGATCGCCGACGACGACGAATGAGCTGAACAAAAATGCCGTCATCCAAATAAAAAAAAAACAAACCCAAACAAAAAAAAACACCAACCAAACAAACCAAAACAACAACAAAAAAAAAAAAAAAAAAACCAAACAAAAAAATACTCAAACCCACACAACAAAACAAAAAAACCCCAAAACCCCCGCCACAACCCTCTCGTGTGGTTGGCCGTTTCCCATCCGGTCGGCTCTGGCTGTGTTCCTGCGGGGGACATCAACACCCTATCGGGAATATTGTTGAACCGTGGGCCGGCTCTTTGGTTCCCACCTTGGTTTTCCAACTCATAAAGCGAAACAGACTCAACTGGGGAAGGTAGCTCATCAAATCTTCCGGTCCGCCTCTAAGCATCTTGCTATGAGGTACCAGGTGGGTCTCCACCGATTGCCTGTCGATCTGCCAAATTTGGAAGACGTCTGCATTGAGTTATCTCAAATTATAATAATCCGTCCACTATATCACAAAACATTGCGATTGGTTGAGCGGATTGGAGATAATGAAATCATTGGGTATAGGACCAAGTCTCCCCCGGGTGGTGCTAAATCGATGAGCTTGGACATCAATAGAAGCAAAGTTGCCAGAAGGCACGAAATGCATCTACGGACTCTTATTTTTACCAGGTCCCTCAATCGTAGTTTTGGATGGATTAGCGTGGATTGTTCTTTATATTGTATTATTAGACTATTATATAACATACAACTAAATGTATTATTCTGTAAATTTTAAATTTCAATCTCAATTTCAGTGAGCGAGATAAGGCGCTATAACCTTGGCAAATTATTGCCAGACTTTTGGTTCAAATGCCAAAAGTCCACCTACAGGCAAAAGGAGCATAAACTAATCTTTCTAGCATCTATGCTCCCAACGATAAAATACAAATTATCACATTATTTAACTCTATATGGAAGCGTTTGGTACGGGAGGTCCACGCTTTCTTCCTTCCCTTGATTCGAAGTAGTAGAGCGATTTCAGACACTCTTTCTGGAATCGCTCTATTTCTTGGAGTCCTCTCTGCGGCACATGCTACGCAGTTGGCCTGGCCGGTGACAAGAAAAATGATGCATTCAAGAAGTCGTCATTTTCCAGGATGCTTTCAAGAATTGGCTGCGTTAGTGTGAGATTAGATTAGATTAAACCACCCCCCCAAAACCCCAACCCCCCCCACACCCCCCCCCCCCCCCCACAACCGGAACTGCCCAAAACCCACAAAACCCAGCCCCTTCCCTTCAAATATCTATTTGCGATACACAAAATCATTTCTTCCGATAATATTGAGACAATATTAATCAACTTATTTTCCCCCATTTCTTTGCACATTTCCTGTTACTAACAATACTCCGATCTTCAAGAGATCAAATTTGGCTTAATTGAATCGATAAAGCGAGTAATGCAGTCTGGCTGTACAGGAAATAGTTACACGTTACAAACTAACTGTTCAATAGCTAAAATAACAATGACTTTACAAGAAAATCGTAGGCCCAATGTTGGGGACATATTTTTTTGTATGTACCCAACTATGGCCTGTTGTACCAACAACGTAGTAAAAAGGTTGTTCTTGGTAAAATCTGAAGTGGAAATGCATGAGTTTTCGGTTGTTCATATTCAAGTGGCTCATCTAAACACAAACCGAAGGAACAAAATCATTGTATAGGGAATTATAATGTTGTCATTATTGAATGGCTGATAAATCATATATGAACATCACTTAAGTGTTTCGAAGCAGTTTTATTTTAGTTTATTTGGTGAAATTTTGTGTTAAGTAAAGGGAATACAGCTGACAATGCCTTAATTCATAAAATTAGAAAAAAAAAAAACGTACAAAGACTGCATTTAGTAATAAATCCATCGAATGGGACGAAGTTGCATCCATGAATAGACCCAATTTGGTGCTTATAGCCGACATTAAATCCATATCCCTCGAAAGTTTCTGAGTTCATACAAAGAGTTGTGTAACTTTTCGTGATACATACTACCAAATGTCTTATCAAAATTATCTTAGCAAGTGTATAACTAGTTGAATCTCGCTTACAGCTTCAAAACTTTATAAATTATAATAAAAAAAATGTAATCGATCGTTGCATTATAGGCTGAGTCAAGGGACTCATACTCTAACTACGAAATAATACTACGATTGGAAACTCGGTACATTGAACTGCAAGTTGCTCTGCTCCCAACGAGCTGGCGCAATTCTATACTGAATACACTATAATGAATGTCGCTAAAGCTGGAAGAGTACAACGAACGGAACATGTTGCAAAATGCCGAACAGTCCTACAAAACTGTCTGCCTCGAATCCGACCGTAACAACACGCAGTGGAGCATAATACATACCGGATCAACAACTCCACTAGAGGAGCAGGTTAAAATGTTAAGATGCTGCAATCCAGTATCTTTTGCTTGCTTGAGAAGAAAACTGCATTACTCTTGACATTACTGTCCGCCAATTGTCAACGCCTGCTGATTTTGCGGCATGACACTGCCATGATTGCGCCTTCTAACAGCTCCATGAATGGCATTAGACAGCGGCTCGCCTGCGAGAATAAATGCCACCTAATCCAGGTTGGAAGTGCGGATGGATGCACTACTTGCGTGACTGTAGATTTGCAAACCACAAATGTTCAGTGGGTTGTTGTTCAGAGACGATTGATAAATGTGACGGTAGGAACAAAAACTGTATAAGTGTCACTGAACAATGTGCGAGAAAGAGAAAACGTTCCGAATTTTCTGAATTGATTACAGTTCGACTCGGCGTCAGACATTCTCGTCTTATCCAGTGCGACAAGAAGGCAGCCCAGACAACCACCAACCAGATCACCATCGGCGAATGCCTAAACTGCATCGGGAGATCATCTTGGGTTGGTTTTCTTGAAGAAATTGCAGCATGATGTCGTTCCGATGAATGTTTTATAGCACCAGGTAAACAATGCCACTAGTCGTCGCTGGTGCACCAAATCATTAAGCCAGGACAACGACCGGTACCGACCGCGAACGTATCAAGTCGCAGATGAAGAACTAGACCGCCTAGAGTGCTTACAGATCGTGCGTATAGTGCAAGGTGCGGACATTTAGCCTAGGAGAGGAGGTTGAATAAACCAACTTTGCAAAAACATAGCTAATATGTGTTTATTTATTCCCTGAGAGTTTCAAAACTATCCGACTTGGAATGAATTTTTGGTGATCATTTTTGTCAATCTTTATTGTCCATCTTGAGAACCATATATTGTTAGGCGATACACTAACTCAGCGAAATTAACTTTTGATATTCATAAGATTGTATTATGATTATTTGCCACAAGAAATCATTACGAATTTCAATTATTTACCTTATGAAATATAATGATGTTGAAAAAGGATAAGGATTTGTGGTGATTACTCAACAGGCTTGAATCATGCCACCCAGCGCCTTAATATCAGTTGCTTTTACCCCAAAACATTTGTGAAACTTGACAACTGCAAGATGTTCAGCGTAGTCGGCATTTTAGACGCATATCTACAAGTCGATGTCGATGAATCAACCAGAACGCTCCTTATTGCCAACACCCACCGGAGTTTCTACAAGGTGAATCGCCTGCATACGGAGTGAAAGCTGCACTATGCTGGCGGGATTCAAGCACTAACGACGTAATTTTCGGTGGAAGAACATTGACAACACTTGAACACAGCGCCTGCAAGAGTTGTGTTCACGTTCCGATTTGGCGTGAGCAGTACCTGTGAGATTCATTCGACCAACATGGAATTTGTCCCAATCCTGATAAAGTAGATGCAATCATGCAGGCACCCAGAAATCTGTACTGAATATCCGTGTCCTACGTAGCCCTATGGATGGTCGGGCGAAAATTGACTCAACATTTGGGTGGTCGCCACAGTGCATCGAGCTTTCGACGAATTCAAAACTATTATTTCGCCGAACTTACTTTTGATCCATTATAACCCTATAATGAATATCATCGTATCAGGTGATGCTGCTTCAGTTGGTTCAGGAGCAATCGCCAATCACCGTTTTCCAAATTTAAGTCATCCAACACGCTTCAAGAGCTTTGGTATCCGCCGAGCGCAATTACAGCCAGACCGACCAAGAAAGATTGGCCATCATCTATGTGGTCGCAAGTTGCTGCTCCAAACCGATTACCAATCATTACTGCACATGTACAGCATCAAAAAGGGCATTCCTGTGTAATCGTTGGTAACGTTGAGCCCTAACGCTACTATCATATTCGCCATGCAGTACGGGGCCACCGAAAAGTTCGGTAACGCGGATATCCTTTCACGAATCATCAGCCGCCATGCGAAATCCGATGATGACGACTTCCTAATCGTAATCTGTGCTCAAAATATTTAGACCATCCCCACCGGTGGGTTCGTATCTGGGTAATATTTTGATGATTGAGAGCGTTCCTATTTTGATTTAGCCACCCACTTTCATAAAAATGTAACACAATAAGACTCAATTTAATCTCGCTCCGGATTCGTTTCGCTAAAAATTCCCTGCACTGTATAGTTTGAATACTCTTCCGTGCAGGTTTTCGACGTTCTGGTTTGTCCCAAAGATTGGATCTTGGGAAGTATTCAACCAAGCCGTTGTCCTGTTGCGTCCAATTCCTTCCACGGGGTTTGATGCATTCATTTTTCCACATCATATCACAACAAACGTGAAATTAGCAAACAACACATTACAAACAAATCGGAAACAGTCAACTTGAAATGAAAGTCTTGCAGATGAAGATGTTGTTCTAACGTTTCAACTTGTTTTGCATATTTTTCTTCAAATAGCAACGCTCGGCTCGGTTGGGTCGGGTTGTCAAATTTACGAACTGACTGCTCACCGAGCGAGCAAATTGTCATTTTCCAACCCGGTTACCAACCACCGGTGCGGTGTCGAGTTGTCAAACCGGGTAACAATTAATCGATATTACCGTATTGGTGCGGTTGGTCTTAGGTACATTTAGGATGGCTGGTCGAACTACCTGGCCAGTAACGCTGTTCTTCGTTTTCACAACCAGATCGCGCAGTGCTGCTCAACCTGCGGCCCGCCAGATATTTTTTTGCGGACCGTGGGCTAATTCTGAATATGGTGATATTTGTTATGGAAAATAAATTTGGAAATTTTGAATCGTATGACAGAAAAGATAAATATCAAGCAACATACTGTAGATAACACATGTTAATGGCACATTAGTTAATGCTCATGTTGTCGCAGCCAGTGTGTGAAAAAATTGACAGCCCGAAATGAGTGCGAAAAACAACTTATTCAATTCTTTGGTCTTTGCTGAACACACGAATTACTAATAAAGAGAAGAGGCAATGAACGAACGAACACAAGCATTCGGTCCCTCCAAAAAAAGAGTGACTCGC